>JAVKLA010000088.1:37749335-37935473 GCA_034782735.1 Sagittarius serpentarius | reverse complement strand
TCCCCGGTCAGGGACAGTGCTTCCCCAGGGGGTAAAGTGCCAGGTCTCTGCTACCCCCCTGCCCGCCCGCCCCCCCCCCCCCCAAGGGTATTTATGAATCAGAAATTAAATCCACTCTGTCTCACTAGTCTAGTGTATGTCAGGAGGAAGTCAGAAATTGTAAACCAGTCCTATCTTGGGCTGTTGCCTGTCATCTGAAGTTTCTTACGCTCTAGAAGCAACACTGCAGTTCTATCCAATTTTTTAGCCTAAGATTTATCCAGGAATCCTAAATCGTGGTAGGTGATAAATGTAAAAAATATCTGCATAACTGAATGACTGTTTCCTCTTTTTTCTTGTGTTTCAAGATTAAACAACCGTACTTCCCCACCAACACAAATGCCATATTCTTGGCTTTTAAGAAAATTGTTATTTCAGGAAAACTCACTTTTTCAGCTGTGTATCCACCCAGCCAGTGAGCTCTGTCTCTGCAGCTTTTATAAGCAGGTACGCATGGATTTCCAGAACAAAACAACTGTGAACTGCAGTGACACTGTGGTGACAACACAGAACAAGACCTAGATTTAGACCCTGGGTAAACGAGTGACACTCGGCTCAGTGGCATGGTTTGCATTGGGTTGGAATATTACAAGTTGAGGTATGAGAAACATGTAGCTCACTAGTGGTGTAGCTTTGGGGTTTATTAGGGAGGGTATTAATTTAAGTAGCTCAGGACTTAATCCAGGGAGGTAACTTAAAAGGAGTTGGGAACAGAGCAAGCAGGAACCCAGCACTGCTGGAGAAAATGAAGAAACAGCTGGAGAACAGGCCCAGCCTCGCATTTATTGTGCGTGGTATTGAGCAGCATGAGGAGTAAGTCAGGCAATAGCCTCCTCTTCAGCCTCTGGGATGTATTTCCTACTCCCGAAACCTGTGTTGTGATTGTCATCAAAATGATAGTTCTTGTACAACAGATAATCCTGGGGTTTGGGTGGCAGAAACTTTTACTCTGCTTTGGAAGATAGAAATAGCAGAGTGAAACCAAACTTCACTGGAAAACAGAAAGGGCCTGGGGGGGAGGGGGGATAAATTAGTCTCACTTCACTGAAGCAAGTCATGCTACAGAGCTTTACATTATCTGAGGAATGGACTTCTGTAGGGATAAAATGATGGGAGTATTATTCTGCCTTAAACTGCTGTAAAAGGAAGATTTTGTTTGTTGGAAGTTTATGGTGGCATATAGGAGTGTTTATGTGAACAGCAGAAAGAAAAAATCTGTTCTGTAACATCCTGACCGTGTGTGCTTGCTAGGTTTAGCTTAATTTTCCTGTAACTGAATTTTAATTTCAGTCTTTTCCACTTCCAAGTATCTGTTTTATTCTCCCTCATTTCTACTTGTTACCGTGTGAACAGTGTTGTGACGCATAGCAAGAAATGCCTTTTATCTAGTCTGTCTGCAAAGGACCATGCCCAAAAGAACAGTGCAAGTGATATGCAGGGCATAAAAATGCCGTGGAGATTGATGAACTGTATGTACACCAACACACGGAGATGTACATATATAAAGAGAGGAAAAGGGAGGCAGAGCAAAAAGTTTTGAACTTCGGTCAGTTATGAGAACTGACCCTCTAATGCCTTTTGAAGCTCTTTGCATCTGTATCTTTTTTGGTTTTCTGTAATGAGTAATGCATTTATACTGGATTATTTAGTCTCTGAGGGCACAGTCTGATCCTTCTCACCTCTCCTTATCGTAGGTGTAAGTAGCCACGGGGGAGGCAAATTGTGTCTCGCCCTTCCCCAAAGGGTGTGTGCAGGGATGAAGTCCGGGAGACTGCAAGAAGTCCTGCAAAATTAATTTACCAGCCCTCTCTGTGGCTGTCAAGGATTTAATCTCTGCTGCACCTTGCACGTGGCCTGGGCTGAGAAGCGGGGCATGGCTGGAGGCTGAGCTCAGTCCCTGCAGGGCAAAGCAAGGTGACGTTACCGATAGCGCTTTTAATGTACTGGATTAAACTCAACCCTAGGTACTTTGTTGAAATGTGTACACATTTATTACTAAATCCTTATGTATATTTTACACCTCTTCCCCTTGATATAAATGTCCTAATGAATATTTATTACAGCCAATTAAATTTCAGTAGCATGTTTGGTTGTCTGAAATGAAATCTTTATTATTTACATATTCTTTTTTATTTACATATCCTTATTTACATATGCAGCTTTATTATTAATACACGCATACGACTTTTAAAGTAAAGACAAAATCTTTGACTAGAAGGGTGCTTAAATGCAGGTGTTTACACTGCTAATATCTGCCAGAGAAAGTATAGAACAGAAACTTGCGTCTATAAACTGGCGTGTTCAGGAAAAGACATTTCTAATGTCCTATTGCTATTCTCTTTTTTTCTCATTATTAATTTAAAATATAGAAGGTTGGCATGTGGGGAAAAAAAGTGAATTTCTGCATCTGATCTAGATCTACACAATGAATATCTAAGAAGCAAGCAATTTGTCAGGAGTTTTCAGACTAAAGTTCCTATAGCACATGGCTTGTAGGGAACAGTGATTTACAATTACATGTGAAAGCTTTTCTGGGCTGAAAAGCTAATAGATGATGTTGCTATTTAAGTGCTAAGAGAATGTTTTCAGCCCTCAAAGGTTAGGAGCAAATAAAAAGTTGTGTTCCCTGGAACACACAAGAGAGGTTATATCCTGAACTGATGTGTCCCTGTTATTTATCTGTTCGAATTAATTGAAAAATAAACGTTTTCACCAGGGAAATACTTTATTTTAGTATGAAGAATCATTGAACACATACGTCTGCCTTGGAACAAAATTAGCTATGGTATTAAACTCATGTTCAAAGGTATATTGGCAAACATTCATGTGGAGTCCAAAACTGCTCATTACTCTTCTTTGATTCTACAAAGCTGACATAGGTTTTCTGTGTTAATATCCATACAGCTACCTGCTGAATGAGAGATGGATTTAATGCCTTAGAGATGTGACAATTCCTTGAGGACTTTTGGAGCCTGTCTTGATATGGGGGTCTTAAGTACAATTTATGAATTCTGGTTGAAGTTTTGAAGCTGCTGTTATGAAAAATGGTAGCATCTTGGATTGCTGCAGATAGTGAATCCATCATTTTCTCAGAAGGTCTGTGACGTACTCCAGTATAATGACCATGGAGAGTCACTCATCTTAATGCCTGGGCTCTGAATGATCAGTCAGGAGAACGGGTTTTCTCCCGTAAAGTCAGTAGAGGGAAATAAGGACTTCGGTGATTCCTTGAACAGAAGCAAGGGGATGAAACGTTCGTCGAATAAGAAGTCATGGAGTAACAAGAAACACAGGTGTAGCTCTGAGGAAGGAAAATATGATTTCGTAAGAGGAAAAACCCAACCTAATGGCAGGACCCAGAGTAGGCCAGGGAAAGTTGGCAAGTCGGACTGAAAAACCATTTCTGAAAAGAAGCCATGAGACAGCAGTAAAAAAATCCTCTTCAGCTAATGACCTAGATTCCTGTCCAAGGAATTCTCCAAAGCACTGAGGAACCTGAGAGAAGGAAATAAATATAAGCATCGTTATTTTTGTTTATGTATCTTTTGACTTCATAAGTGACAGGGATGTTTTGTACTCGGACACGCATGTAAAGGATCCTTGTGTTTGGAGTTTGCAACTTCCAATATTAAAATCCTCTGGCTGGAGAGGATCCCCCTGATTAATGACCACGCGCAGGTGACGCTTTGCTTTCTCTCCCAGTAGTGAGCTTGGTTTTTTCCACTGTTAGTGTGATGGTGACCACTTCTTACCGGTGCATCTAGGTTTCTGTCAACATTGAGGAGCTCTTCACCAGAAGACAGAGAGCAATGGAGTACAGTTTGGGTTCGCTTTGTGGAGAGCCCCTTGGTGCAAATTCTTTTTGGCAATTTCAAGTCTGGTCTGAACCATGCCTTTTGCATCTGAAATAGAAGAGCTTCCCCATGCTTCCAAAGTATTTGGATTTTGTTTCCCACATCTGTCCATTTAACCTGGACTGTGTAGATTTGCGTTGTTTGGATGTGAACGTTCCCCAGATTCAAAACCTCTGGAGAAGTGAGGGAGGTGGGGTGGGGAGAGAGGAGGATGAGGAAAGGAGGCAGATGGACTGTTTGCTCTATCTTGGGTCCTGTCCCAGCTCCTCTTCTGTTACACCATGGTATCTAGTCCAAATATTTTAAATGAAGAAGCTACCATTTTCCTGGGGTATACAGTGTGCAGACTCTGCTGCCTCCCTCTTTGCTTCTACTCGGTCAGGTCCCAATTTAGTCCTTAGCATTATGGTCCAGATAACAATTTTCAGACTGAATTTATATTTCTTTAAAGCAATAAAGGGTCAGGCCTTCTATTTCTGTTTGTCCACACATTTCAGGGTGGGAAAGGATTTGGGAAGATGGGTTGTCCTGTGCAGAGGGGTGCATGGACAGGAGAGCTTTGCCTCACCTCGCTGCACCCCTGCAGCTCACCCGGGGCACTGGTCTGTGCGTGTCCTGCTGGCACCGGGGCCAAGCGCGGCCCCTGCTCCACGTCAGCTGCTGTGGGAAATAGCTTGCTGAAACCACGCGCTGGCCATTGAGGGGTGGTTGATGAGCAGAGAGAGTTTCTGAGGGTATGGGTCAGCAATGCTGCTGTGCTTGGAGATCCTGGAGTAACTGGGTCCTTTTGCTAATGGAGCCTGGATTGTGTCTATCTGACCTTGTGTCCCCCAGGACCGCGTGTGCTGGGTGGTGTACGTGCAAAAGTGGGGCTGTTCATGGAGCAGCATAGCCTGGGACCGTGCTGAGATAGGGAAAGCCTTCATTACACAAGTAGCTTCATTTTGTCACATCGGAACCGCCGTTCCTTTTCTTTGCAAGTCAAACCGCCTTGAGCCCTGGCGAGAGGACTTGCAATTTGGTTTT
The DNA here is from genome assembly GCA_034782735.1 of Sagittarius serpentarius. NCBI lineage: Eukaryota > Metazoa > Chordata > Aves > Accipitriformes > Sagittariidae > Sagittarius > Sagittarius serpentarius. Next base: position 37,930,554 of record JAVKLA010000088.1, on the reverse strand, counting down.
GAACTTGAAAAATGACAGACACCTCCAGCATAGGGTATAAAACATAATTCCTGCCACTTCATTTCTTTTCAGCAATAGTGTAGTGGAAAGCAGAGCTGAACACACAGTGCAGAGTCACATTTTCCTGTCTCTGCAAGATATCGCTTTAAAATTAGGTGAGATGCATTGATTTGAGAAAGCCAGGAGTGGGGGCCCGAGGAGGTGGAAGAAGAGATGCGGATGCCACTTGCTCTCTTACAGAGCTATTTACTGACCAGCTATTATTTTTGTCTTTTGTATTACTGAGAAATTCATACATTGTATTTGCCTTTTGTATACAGCTCTCAACAAGTATCTCTTTGTCAGCCTTACAAAGGGCAATAAACTCTGTGTCGCAAATAAGCCTCAGTAACTGCTGGACATTATGACTAATTGTAATGCAGCATATATCCTTGAGGACTATAAACCTATATTAAAAGACAATAGTTGAGAGAAAAGCTATTGAATTGAGATAGTACTCATGTAACCCCATGGGGGCTCAACAGACAACAAGGAGGCCATTGATACAAGCTCTAATACAAAAAGCCACATAGACAGAGAGTCATCCAAACCAGTATGGTGTGTGGATGACCACATAGTTCAGTTTAATGCTGCTTTTGTTTTGTTCTCACTTACAGGCAGACAACACACACTGGAACATCAGAATTAGTTCTGTTTAGGTTTCTGCAGAGGGAACAAAGGGGCAAATGAGAAAATTAATGGAGCAGTGCCCCCCTCACCTTCTCTTGTTGTGTACTAACGCTTCTGAAATCTGTCCCAGGGTAAATTCTGTAATGCAAGTGAAAGAAAGCAGACTATTGTCTTTTTCTTTTTTCTAAAAGACTGAGCAATGTTGAAGTTTCTTTTGTTCTCTCTCTCTCTCCCCCCACTCCCCCCCCCCCTTGCATGTCCTAAATAAGTTCAGGTCTGATACTGTAACTGATCTTCTGAAACCACCAGCTGAGTTTTCAGGTAGGACATTAAAATGTAAGCAGTCAATGTTTAAAACGCATTGCCACTGAGGGCAGAATTGACTCAGAAGTTGGGAGCGATTTCAGGTCAGGAATCCTGGTCTCGGCTCTCATTTCTTGGGGTGGTTGTATCTTGGGTTTGGGTGTGTCTTTGTACCCCAATATTGTATTAGTCACTGAATGAGTTGCATTAAAAATCAGTTTCATCTGTGGAATGATACTTTTTCTCCTTTGTATGGCTAGAATTACTTGGATTTTAACCTGTGTCTCTGTGTGCACAAAGCCAGTTTTTTACTGAGACCACTCTGAGATACAGCTGATTCTTAAAGTTATGTGTTTATCTCTGCTTTTGTTCCAGTGTAAGGAACGAGAGCATCTCTGTAATTTAAAGATGACCAGACCTGTAGTTAGAGCCTCCTTGATATACTAATTAACGATAAACTCCACCCAGAAGAATCTCAATCTATTGCTTTGCTAGCTTTTTCAGGAAAGCCAAGGCAGGATTTGTGAACATTTGATCCTTAAGCAGGAAAAGAGCAAGGGACTACCTTCCTTTCATCTTTTCATTGTTTTAATTACGGATGACATCCTCTGCTAAATATTTAGTTTATTTTGTTTTCTTAGGTCTCACCTCTGAATCACTCAGAAATCCTTTTAAATTCCATGTAAACTTCCTGCTTCCGAGAATGCCACCTCAGTCTGTCCCGGGGACATTTTCCCTCTTCTCCACGTGCTCTATGTGCTTTTCCCCACCCCAACAGCTGATGGAGTTTTGCCCGTTTGGTTGCGTGCTGTCCTGCTGTTGGAGACCTTCTATGTTGTGTTTAAGTATTTTCCACTTCTCCAGCAAGTCTCCCATCTCTGAACTTTTCTTAGATAAGTGTCTGTGGGTGGCATCTTCATGGCTTCATTAGAAATGCAATATTAGCTGCAGTGAGAATGAAAACTCTTCATGGTTACCACTTCTGCTAAATGGGACCAGTCTTCACTTGAAGTCAATAAGGCTGTGGCTACAGCAGTAAGGGAAGCAGGACTGAGAGACTTGTTGTACCTGTTTTTAAAAACAGTATCCTGTGCGCAGAACCCACTGCACTGAAAACAGCTTTCAAAAGTTTGAGATTTATTTAATTTCAGACATGGGATAGGGATTGTTCTCGTTATTGGTGACCTAACTAACCCCGGTCTGTTAATGCATTTCAAGCAGGTGAGGTACAGATGTGCTCCCTTACCCTGGCAGTACTGCTATTTTGGATTTTGCCCCCAAAAGGGAGCTCACCATGGGAAGCTAACTGTGGTAGAAATGAAACTATGCAAGTGTCATTTACAAATACACCAGTAACTTTGATTTTCAGCATGTTACACACCTGCGCTTCAGAGCATTTGGTGAAATGGTCGGGAGTTCAGCAGCTTGTAGCGTCTGTTCAGGAACACGTTTCCTCCCGTGGCCTGAGTGCAAAAGAAAACCACCACCTTTTTGTGCTTGCTTCTGGGGGTTTGGTTTTGTGTTGTTTTTTCCTTCAAGGGAATACACAGTTTCGTACAAAGCCTGAGGACGGGATCTGAGAGGTTTAGGCGCGGTGCCTGGCTGGGCTGTATACTTTCTCTGTCCCCAGGCAGGTGATTCCCACCCGGCCCTTTTTGTAACGCTGCTCAGCGTAACGGGTCAGAGTCGGAGCCGCAGCCCCGTGGCACGGGCTCTGCCGCCTGCCTGACCGTCTCCCCTCTGGCCCGGGCAGGGCAGCTGTGTCCAGCCTTCCTCCTCTTCCTCCCCCTCTCCTCCCCAGCTGTTTGCGGCCATGGTGGGGCACAGGGCCAGCTGGCACCCACCCGAACCTTGGCACAAGGCGTGCGCAAGCAAGTTTCGGCGCTGGAGCCCATTTCCTGACCCAGAGCTGAAGGTGGCTGTGTCCTACTCTCAGTTTGTAACACGGAGAAGGTCATAGTTCTTTTTCCTCAGTTTTTGTTGTCTCATCTACTTAGATTTAAAATTTTCAGGGCCTTTGTAAATACAGTTGCTATCACGGTGAGTATCTATCCGCTGCCCCAGGACAGATAAATACACTTCTTCCAGTAGGCTTGCTCAAGCCCCATGCAGGACCCTATTTTTCTCACTTTTTTCTAGAACCTTTTCTCTATCACCAGGTGCCTCTCAGACTTTTCTGCAGACTGTTCTTTTTAACTTTCCCCAAATGTGATTTTATTCCTTCTTTCATATGTTGATTTTTTTTTTTTGCCTGTTCTCAGTTTCTCAGTGATGTCGGCCTGGCACCTCCATCTGCTTTTGTCCTGTGAAGGAATCTGCTCTGAAGAGACCCCCTAAGTGGGAGTTATACTTTTATTGGGGCCAGTATTTTACCCAGTGAATTAGCCCTAGTGGAATGAATGGGATGACTTGCATGCTTAACATTAGGCTCACTGAAGTCCTTCACTAAATCAGATCTAATGTGCACATTGAACTTCCCTTGACTTAGTAGAAATTCTTCAGTCCAAAAAACCTGCAGTTTAAAGTCACTGTGTGAAAACTTGGCTTTGTTGTGGCCGGTGCCAGAGCTGTCTGCAATGTCTGTGGAACCAGGCTGTCACCTCAGCTCTTAAGCCCTCAGACAAATATCCCAAGAAACATAACCTTGCAGTAAGGAGTCTTCCAGCAAAATGAATCCTATCTTGTACGGAAGGATTAGGTATTACAAGAGTTAACCTAAAAATTTAAACACAGTAATTCCATATGAATCTTGCTGCCTTCTCTTTCTTGTTTAAATAAATTTGTTTCTCTTTAAACTGACTTCAAGAAAGAGTAAGAGAAAAAAAAAATCCTCCTATTTGTTAAATTAGCCTAAAGCAAACAAACTAAAACTTCTCGATGTTGTCCACTGTAATTCATTATTCTGGTGCAGTACTCTTTTTTTTTTTTTTTTTTTTTTTTTCTTCCCCCCCTTCCATTGCCTGAATAATGTTCTTTGAAGACTACATCATCAATAAACCACTCTGGTGAGGTTTAGAGGGCCTAGAATAATGAATAACAATTAGGGGCGTTTAAAAGGTAATATTTTTTCCTGCAATTTGGGAATTGATTTATGAAGTTGGGGATCCTCCAATTTCATCAAATAAATGGTTTCTTAAACCAATTCTTCTTACCGTCACGGTAACACCTTTGGATCTGGCACAGTTAGCGAGCTTTCTTGCCAACTTACTGTTTTTGATGCAAATGAAGCATCTTTCAACTTGCACAATTAACAGAATTCTTGTCTAAAAACATTGTAAGTTTTCTACAGCCCAGTTAAACTAGTGCAATATCAGTTTTAGAGTGAGAACCATCCTGTTGAGCTTCATCTGTGTGATGTTATGTTTATTTTTTAAAATTAAAGCCATGGATATTTTTCCTCATGACATTTCTTGAAAATGTGTTGGAATTTAAAGGCCTGATGAGCACACCTCACAAATGGATCTGTGTTGTTAGCTTAGATAAGTGAATAAAAGGTCAAAGTCCTGCTTAGCAGCTCAGAGGAACAGATCATAATGCCAAAACCGGTCAGTGAAATCAATAAGCGGATGTGTAAAACACATGGAACAAACTAGAGAGTTGAGAGTGAGGGGTGGGATTTTCATAATCACCCGAGTGACAAAGAAGTGTCCACGTCTTAAAAATACCTGTTCAGAAGCCCAGCCTGTATGGTCACCAAATCTCATGATGCCTAACTGACCTTCATCTCCAGCTCGGTGCCAGTGAGCTTTCTGATTCACCTTTAAACCACCAGCCCCTGGGACGTTTCCAGTGTCTTGCTGGTGGGTCTCCTAGTGCGATTAAACTATAATACCTTGCACGGTGCTAGGGATGAACGTATGGATAAAAAGATACTGAGGCAATAGCCTTTTTCACAGATCCTTAACCCTCTTTGGCAGGGCAGGCCAGAATAATAATTTTCTGGAGGCGCTAGACAGAGCAAGGCCCCAAGGCAGAGTATGTAAAATTTTGACAAGTGTGAGAATTTCCTCATCACCTTCAAAAAGGGTAAACCATACAACTTGCAGCAAATAAATATTTAGTGCAGCCAAAAATATGGCTAATAGTATGTTGCAGATAATATTTGGAAAATGTGAATTAATTTGCAAATAAAATGTTTCTTCTACAGACTTTCCCCTTTTGTGCTGGGTGGTGTATTAGACAGTAACACTTGTACTTAACGTCACACCTCTAATGTTCTTCCAGAAGGAGTTTCTCAGCCTGAGTAGTGTATGTGTAATGCAGAGGAGGGAGGAGGAGGAAGGATGATCCTGGAATTTCCCAGAATTCAAGAGAGAGAGCAGCATCTCCCAAAATCCTTTCAGTGAACACACGCTCAGGGATCACCTCGTGTAGTGTTGTTCCCAGCCTTGGGCCAATGGCTGACTGCACCTCTGTATCCAACGTTAGAAGAGCATGAAAAGCATCGCCTCTAAATATCTGCAGGGCTCTGAGTGTGGATGTCCATGGCTTTTCTCCATAGAGCTGACTCACACAAGGATTTACAAAACATCAAGTATACTTCCTTTCGTCTTCTTTTTTTTTTTTTTTAATTGGGAGAAAATATCAGCTTAAAGTTGGGTACTCAGTGTGTTACGTTAGCTCTGTCTCAGCTACTGGGACAACTCAGCAGCTCCTGAAGCAGTCGCTCTCCTGTTGTTGCTGTACGCGGTGGGTTAGGGAAGCCAGTGTTAATTCATTTTGCAGCCTGTATTTGGTGGCAGTTTGATAGCCACTGCAAGAATCCTTTGAATCATTCTGGTGGTGGGTGTAGGGGAGGTGGCTGGTCAGAGGGTGAAACACAGGCACAGATGGGGGGGTCTGCCTTGCCTTTCTGAGGGTTTAGGTCCACCTCGAGCAGGCCGTACTGAAGGGGCTGGCTCCCACCTTTCTGCTCAGTAGGATACAAGGAGCCGCTCCCAGAAATTTGACGGTAAGTGTAAAAGCAATAGAAAAGGGAAACTTTTTTTTTACCCAGTCAGGACTCTGTCAGTGTGTCTTGGAGAAAGCTGGACAAAGGTTGGGAGATGCCCAGTAGGAGAGGTGAGCAGAATCATTACATCAGATTTTTCAGTGGTCTGGAGAGTAAATAACTTTGTGCTGGCTCGGACTGTTTTCACACACTCAAGCATGTGTTTTCAGAAAGAGGAAAAAAATTAGCTTAAAACAGTTAGTTCTTCTAATTTAGGCAATCTTTCCAAATGCTGTCGCATAGAGAGGTGGTATGGACCTCACAGTATTTATTTATCAGGCACTTCTATGGAGCTTAAATATGAAAACCGGTTTCTTTTTGCTACTTCTAAAGTACACAGTTTGAAAAGCAAAAGGTTTCTGTTTTCCCCACTGCAATTCTATAGGCTGAATATCTGTCACTCCTCTTCATGAGATCGGCCTGGAGCTACGAAACCCTAATTCCCTCAACAGACAACAGCCACACTGCCAGGGAGGGATTGCCTGGGCTGCAGCTTCCAGAAACATGTGAATCACCCCAGCACTGTGCAGCTTTTTGTGCCTCTCTTGCAATTTCAGCAGGAAAATAAAAGTAATTAGAAAGCTCCTTTTGGCACCAATGCTGCTAGTTTGAAAGTGACCTGCTAAGCTGCAAAACATTTTTTCCCCTCTCCTTTCTTCTCCACCCCTCTCACAATCTAAACCTAAAATCTGGTCGTCGCTGACATGGTGCTGTTTGGAACTGAGCTGCTGCAGTTCATGCACATTCCTGTTATGTTTAGAAACTGTTGATAAAAGATCTTGAAATATTTATGTTGGACATCTCTATGTATGTCAATACTGCCATGTCCTCACTGTTGCCAAATTCTGTCTCTTTTTATTATTTTGATATATGGTGGGTTATTGTAGAGCACTTGCTTCTGTACTCCTTCAAATGCTTGAGTTATTCCATAGTTCCTCTCTGAGAGTCATTTGTTGCAGCTGTGACATTACTCATGGTTATCCCTTAACCTAATTAGTTCGGTTTATTTACTCTGGGAGAAGGGAAGCGCGCTGTGATACAGCCCATACTGCAAACTGTGCAGCAGAGGTGGGCCAGAAGAGTTTTCATGAATCTGATTTTAGAGGTCTTTGCTGCTGGAAGGGGGTGGGTATTTTGGTTGCTGCTCTTTAGAGAATTGTCCAACATCTAGTTGATACAAATAGAGCCACTGGGAGAGACAGACAAAGATGAACTATTTGCCCCAATGTTTGACTGATTGGCCAACATGAATGAAAGTTTTGCAGTCCTTTGTAAGCAGGAGTGATACAATAGCAAAGGAACACTAGAGGATCCATTAGATTTGCATACTAATAGTCCATCACAGTGACGAAGTTAGTTCAGTTGCATCTTATTGCATACACTGTGTGATGCAAGAGTGGTAAAAATGCATGTAAAATACGTATTCCTCCACATTTCAAGGAAATTATATGTAGTAGGTATGCAAAGCAGTTGAATATAGAAGTGATTGTTTAAACAGTAAAAAATGGAACGATGTCTTTCTTAAAAAGAAGTAATATTTTGATTTAATGCTGTCTGTTCAACACAACAGTTCTTAAATATAAAGATTGGAAGTCATCTAAATATCCATTTTCAGGACCTACATATTGATTGAGATGTCCAAATGTACCCAGCTCCTCCAGTCAAACTTTGGTTAATGAGAATGACGTAAATCTTTTTCTGGCTATAATTACAATATTTGTTTATTTTGAGGTAGATTTAATGTGCCATATAATTAACTGGTGCAGAGAAGTAAGCTATAAAGCGTACTATTATCTCTCAGGCTTTTTTCAGGGCTATATGAGATTGTCACATATGGCACTGGTTGTTGATAACTAACTTAATGAAATGATACCATCGCACAGAGGCTGTTTCTCAGTATCCGTTCCTACTGATAAGAAGTTATCTGTCTTGATATTGATTTGACATCTCTCTGCTCCGTATGTGACTTCGGAAACTAATGACTGAGGTTGTACTGAATATTCAGAGATAAATTTTCAGATGAGCAGAGGGCCAGCCTTCCTATTTCTCAGAAGCTTTTTTTTTTTCTGCCTGCTAATGAACCGTGGGTGCAGGCATTAGCTCTGAGACAGCTTTTTATGATTGAAGATCAGATCAGCTAAGGGCTAATATTTGTGCTTGCGCTGCATTGTATAGAGGAAACCAGGAGTGTAAGTATCGATGGTATTCTGGCAAAATGAAGGGCAGCTTTCTTAAGGTGTCAGACTCGTGATACTACTTCTTTCCTTAAATTACAGCTTGATTTCAGCTGAGCAACTTGACAAGCTGAAAATTATGAGAGAAGTGCACTGCTGTCATTGACCACCCCACTAGGGATCTGGAGCACTTGGAAAGGAAAGAACAGGTCTGATTTTGCAGGACTAGTGGGCCATTTATATGCGTACATGCCAAAACAGCAGCGGAGGGAAACCAGAACATCTAGGTCCACGATTGGGTGTGAATGGGGCTGGGATAGGGGAAAATATGTCATTTGGTGGTCTTGGTGTCCTTGCCAGTTTTACTGCTGCAGAAGTGGGGACAGGAGAGGTGTACTAAGGCACAGCCAGGCTGCCTGGCCTGCCTCCTCACTGCTGGCTGTGCTCTGGTCAGGGGACGATGGTGTGGGGATTTGTGTTGTGAATGCAGTGCCCAGAGAAGAATTCGGTTTATGTGACAGCCCCGTGGGCTGGGTAGGAATTTGGTTGCATTTCTTCCCCCGAATTTGCCCAAAGTGACTTTGGAGAGCATCAGAGGGTGACAGCTGGCACTTTGACTCCTTACATGCAGTCATATCTGTCAAACAATCCAGGACATCCTTGATTCTGCTCTGGCATGTGTCAGGAGTGCGGGGTCTCCCGTAGGGCAGAGCTTTAAGAAAAACACCAGTAATGTGAAACCCCCTAAGTCAGTCAGCATGGTTTTCACACGTATTTATGCTGCCTAACAACCGGCACTGAAAGAGAATGAGAGTGAAAAAATCCTACCGAGGGCAGCACAGAGTGAACAGCATCCCCGTGTAGGTGAATTGTCCCCTGGAGAAGCCTGGGTAAAAGCCTCGGCAGAGCAGCCTCCAGCCTGGGGTGCTTAGAGGAGGGTATGTCGGTGTCAGCAAGGGCACTTGCTGCAGCAGGAGCAAAACGCTCAGTACTGAGTACCCAGTGTCCGCCGGGCTCATCAGTGAGGGTTTTAATTGGGATTGCCACTAGTCTGAGCCCAAGAACTCATTAGTGGTTGGGGCACTTCAGGTGCATCGCTGGAGTGTGCCCTCTGGTTTCCAAAGGGGTTGGTTTGCTCCAAGACCACACGAGCTGTGAGCCAGAGCATGGTAGGTGAGGACGGTTGGGAGAAGGGCTTCCAAAGTGCTTCCCGATGCAACCTGAGCTCCTAATGAGGGCATGTTGTTCGGTGTTGGACAAAGGGGCTAGGAATACTTTCCTTTGGGTTCATATGCAGTGTCAACGAAATCCCGAGGGGTGAATAGGTGACGAATGTTTGCATCAGCTTCCACAGAGCTGGTGCCACATCAGAAAGCTCTGTTCTTCAGCGCTCTTGTTAGCTATTTAACCTTGCTGAACTGCCTTTGCCCAGCCTGCTGCATGCTGCATTCTTTTCTCAGTCCATTGCATTTTGTTTCTGTATTACACCATTTTTTAGTGTTTCCATATTTATGAATTCATCCATCTACAATAACAATTACAGTTGGAATGTTTACTTTGCCTGATAACATTTACAGTTCATCTACTGGGCAAATACTTGTTATTCTTTGCTTATTTTTTTAAATATATATTATTAGAAGAGCTTTTGTAAAATTTAATTCATTCCTCCCAAATATGTTCCATTTCACACAATTGGCTGGAACAAAAAAACAAATCAGAACAAAACAAAGCAGCCCCATCTTCCCCAAAGAAAAATGAAAAAAAAGGGAGTTGAGAAAGGTACCACATTGACAAAGATAAACCCAAGGTCTAGCATTTAATTTTAGTGGGTTTTTTTTCTTGTGGTTTTACAACATGGGGTGCAGTTATGGGTGACTTAAGACCCCATTTTGTTTTACGTGAAAAAACACGGGGCTGACACTCCCCTGTGTGCCGGACTAAGTGCTTGATGCCCATGGGTTGTTCAGCAACGATGTTCATTATAGGGAGTTCCCGATCTCTGATGTGCGTTGCAGCCGCCTCAGAGAGGCTTTTTTATATTGACATATAGGTGTTTGGACAGCTAGGCTCAGTGCAGCCAACAGCCTACGCCTGGTCCCGCTCTGGGAGAGGAGAGGGGTGGGCACTGGCTGCTGGCACCCACGGAGGCATCCCACTTTCAGCCACCGCAGCAAATGCCAGCGAGATTCCTCGGGGCTGTGCAATGGCTTCTCCGCTAGCCCTGGCAGCCCGCTCGCCCGGCTGGGGTTAACCTCGACCCACGCAGCGCTGTCTCCCAAAGTGCCAGGCAGAGACCACGCCGTTGCAGAGGCGAGCGCAAGCGTTTCGGTGCCTGTGGAGGGGCAGGATGTGCGGAGGGCTTCTCCAGCTGCGGACCGGCTCCACAGAGCAGAGCACGCCCTGCCCTGTCCGCCCTGGTGCGCTGAAGTGGTTAATGCTCTGTGCAGTGCATGGGTGTTAATTTAGTGCAGATAGCTGAGAGACTCGGTTTTAATGCGCGCTGGAAGGATGTTGGCACACATTTTTGGACTGCATGTTGCTCTCTGCCTTGATGAACTAAGCAGATACTGTACCACGAAAGGGAAGAGGAAGCTGAAACTTGGAATAATGTCCCTGTTTGTCTCACAGCGTGCTGCTGCTCATGATGTTGAGTTGGCGACAGTCCTGCTCTGCTTGGAGAACGCAGCCATAGGCTCTGGTCGCGGGAGGATGAGCCCGTTGTTATCTGGCAGGGTTGGTGAGAAAGGAAAGGAAGGTTGATTCTGGCCAGATGGGAGATACTTTCTCGATGTGAGAAAAGCGTGCGTGGAAGCAGATTATGTTCTGACAAAAGAAGCAAGCGAGAGCCGTGCAGTAGGTGTCAGGGAGCGAGGAGCCGCCAGGCAGGACAATAGGTATTGTCAGGAAACACCTGGCTCCGAGAGGAAGCTGAGGGGACCTTTCGGTGAATGAACGCGCTTGTCGTAAAATGTGCATATTGACAGGTTCTGCAAACGTATCAGGCAAAGAGAATCCAACCCTTTGTGAGGAGGCAGGAAAGTCCTTCGGCTGAACTGTGTTTTAATTTCAAACAGTTTCATATATGTATTCTCTGGGGTTAGATCAATCAAGATACTTTCCATGTGTTAAGACTGAATATTTGGGGGAACAAGCTCACAGGGAGGAGCCCAAGGCCTGTACATTTGAACGCTGGAAGGAGTCTGCTCGATACCTTGGAAGTGGGGTTTTACTCATAGGAGAGAACAAGAGCTGAATATTCATTTTCCCTGAAATGTTACTGCCCTTATGAGCAGACAGGTAGTAACAGGTGAGTAACCTAGCTAACACAGCCTCAGAAGTTCTGTATTAAGCTTCTAGAGAATAGTAATAGTAGTGAAGAAAACATCTTTAAATAAAAAGATGTGAAAGAATGCAGATAAGAGGGTGTGAAAATAAGATAAGGAAAGCAAAAGTGGAGAGAACAAAAGGGAGGATTGCCCAAGAGATTAAAATAATAGTAAAGCCTTCCAAGTCAACCCAGAACCGAAGGGTCAGCAGAGAAGCCATCGGCGCTCTGACTGCTACTGAGCAAACACTGTTTGCCGAGGGGGCAGATGGGTGTCACTGTGGGTGCTGCGTGGATGCAGCCCCTCAACAGCGTGTTAGCGGTGGAATCCATCTTCCAGAGTTCTTGTGCTAAAATCTGTCTATGCTGTTGTAAATGGAGGAAATTAGCCCAAATGCCTAAAAGCAGGTGTCTGAAAATGCTACAGATGGTAATAAATCACAGCTCTATTAGGGACATGGAGCAGAGCAGGGCAGCATCGCTGCTGTGAGAGCAAACCCAAATCTGGGACAGGCTGTTTGTTGCTCTACACTTGGGACCGCATGAAGTCAGTCCTGCTGTTTGCAGATCTGAACTCGCATCTCTTCACTGGGCTCGTGGAGACATGTCGAGGACAATATCGGGTCAGCAAAAGTCAGCTTAACCACATTATTATTGTGTTCTGGTGGATTTAATGAGGAAGAAATAAACTGCATGGAGAAAAAAAGCAAAGAAAAAGGAAGACGTGAAACAGGAGAAGGGTGAGGGGAGGTCACAGAGAATGGGCTGAGTTAAGCATGGATTGAATATGAAGCAAGGGGAAGGTGAGGGGACTGGAAGGAGAGGGTTAGCACAGCCACCGAGTGACACGGGCAGGGGAAGCGCAGGGCTGACTGTGCAAATGTCTGCAAGCCCAAAGTGGCTGGAGTCAGCCTTAAGGTGGGGACATCAGATACAGGAGTTGTCTGTGAACCTTTCTTTTTTTTTTTTTTCCCCCCTCTTTTGAGTCATGGATTGAAGTTTTCACTTTCTCATTTTTACCTTTCCCTTCTTCTCTGTTGCTGTGGTAATTTCTGGTGGTTTATATTTGCGCTGCTTTTATGTGAAAATGAATAAGGAAACAAAAGGGGAGACAATTTTCATTTCCCATTGTATTTTGACGGAACAGTGAGCTAGGTGTGGAATGGGTTACCTCCTCATCTGTATCGTGATTTTCCTTTCAAACTGGAAGGACTCTTCCTACGTGTCTATTTAGAAGTGTAATCCAGAATCAATTAATCTGAAGATCATAGGCAATGCAAACCATCTTCACCCTATCCTGGATGAGTAAAGCCAATTCTCCTGCTCTGCCTGCACGGTCAGATCTATATTGGTGGGCATTGCCACAATCCACACGGTTTCCATCACTGCTAAGAAGTTAAATCCACCATGTCTTTACCATGCCAAATAATAACAAGAAATCACGCTGTAAGTATGCACCTGCGTAAGCTATTTTTATGAGACAAAAAGGCTTCCTGGTCTCTTGTGGGATCATTTATATGATGGAAATAAGAAATATGGCATTGTTTGGCTGGGGGGGTAGAATTCCTTAATTACCTGAGGCATGTCTGAGTTATTTTGGAAAGGTTGTTACGAACAGCATGGTATCAGCTCTGCGACTGTAAAGAACAAGAACCAATAATGTAAGACCCAATTCGTTCTGGCAAATAACAGCCTGGGTCAAAGGGGTTGGGGGGGGCAGTAAATTGAAGAATTTACCCAATGGCGAAGTGCTTGGATTTTCTTTCCGAAAATACAATTTCAGCAGTGTTGATGCTGAAGTGCTAGAGGTAATAAACTGGGGGATAAAACAGTGGAGGTAAATGAAGTGGTTGTGCAGATGGTGGTGGTGCTGGCTGCAGGCAGGGAGAGGAGGGCTGCCTCTCTCCCAGCAGGACGGCTGGGCTGCTGGAGAAGGGCTAGTAAGGAAAGACTTCTTCCCTCTGCTTTTGGGCATCTTTTTCTTAGTTGGCTTTTTTGTTCTTTGGTTTTTGGAGGGTTTGGGGGGTTTTTTTTGCTACCCAAATGTCTTTGTTCATTGATAAACCACACCTGTTAGAGGGCAAATTTTACCTTCTTCAGGAGTTTCTGATAGTCCTACAAAGGCTCTGTAGAAATTGGCTTAATCCATTTTAGGGCCTGTATGGGTTTTGCACCTTCCATGCTTGCTGGTGGTTGAGCTCTTGGCAAAGGTGGGTTAGGGAGAGCTTGGCCGTGCCGTCCCTTTCTGGTACCGACGCAACATTTCTGCTGGGTTTGCCCAAACAGCTTTACCCTTCCTGCCTCTCATTATTTTGTATTTCTTTCTATCAGCTCATTCTAAGACAAACCTTACTTGTCTGTGCAGCAGTAACTTCACCATCACTGTCATGTTTTTGTGTAGAAAAACAGTGAAAAATAAAATCACCTTTGGTCAAAGTATGATTATTTTCTAATGGTACTTCAAAATGAGGTTTCAAAATTGTGGTAGAGGACTGTGGACAGAAGAGTTTGTTTCAAGTGTTTCCAGTGATAGTATGACTGAGTATATATGATTTATTTCATATTTTTTTTAAGAGTTACAAAACTATGAATTTGTGATGAAAGGCTTGATGGCTTTATGAATAAGTGCTAGTTGATGCTATTTAAGTAGGATTCAATTAAATCTTCATAAAATGAAGAGAGTGAAAAGGCTTGACATGAACTGAGGCCCAGGAAGGCAAACTGCCATGTATGAACTATTCCATGGAAATCAGATTACTTTTCATAGCTGCAAAAATGTGCTTAGCTTAAACATATTGGGCCAAATTCTGTTCTCATTTATGCATGTGTAATATGGAACTAAGTGCAATATTTGGGTAAATCTATTTCAAATAATTAGTTGATAGTCTTGGAGGGAAAAGAAACCATTGCTAATTTAAATATTGGCGTATTCTATTTTTCAAACAGATGTTCAGACTCTTATATTTTGGCATCCCGAGATGAAAAGATAGCGGAGTTGCACAAGAGGGTTTTTATGGAGACTGTCAAAGGAAATGAGAAAACTCTTGGGCCAAAATTCAGACAAGTTCTATACATAGTTTCCCAGAAATTTCTGATCCTGAGAGCTGTGGGGAATCCCACTGACTTTAGAAATTCCCTTCTCCATCGCACAGTTTGCAGGATTGGGGCCCTACAAAACACAACACTGTTGTCCTGGCTCTGTGGAGGTAGATGGCAAAATGCCTTTGGAATAAACATAAGTCAGGCTTTTCACTATTGTCTTTTTCAGAGACTGCATTAAACCTGCTTCCTATCTTCCTCCCTGCTCCCCCCCAGGCTAGTTCAATCTCTTGTTATTTTACCAAGATTTTAATTTGAAACCTGAAGTAATTTTTTACCTTGATATGCTTCTATAGCTTTCAAATGTACAATAAAGTGGAGTAGATGCGTTATTGCCAGAATATGGATCCATGGTAACTGATTCGCTTAAAAACAAATTTAAAATCTTCCTTTTATTTATTTATTTTTTTAAAAAACCAGTGGATATCTTTGTTCTGCATTTACTCCCAACACTTTTTAATACAATAAAAAACCCTGATTGTAGCATTAAGGTTATCTCACTCTTCTGAATTTGCTTGTAAAACTGCATTGGTATTTACTAGAAAAACAATTTCCCTCATTGCTTTAGAGTTTCTAACTTTATTTTTTTCCCTTTTACAAAAATCCTTAGAGTTAGGAAAATATTGAGCCAGCTTCATGGGATGCTGAGATACAATAATGCTTAATGATTTGCCCAAATTATAGTTGCAAAAGTCTGTGGCAGAATGGGGAGCAGAGTTGCTATCTTGTACTCTCAGTCCAGCCTCATAGATCATTTTCCCCTTTTCATCTGTGCTTCAGATGAGAATATATACTGAACCAGAACCACTCCTGCTTAAAATAGTAGCTGTAATTCTCCTTTCACCCCAGTTATACAGTGATCCAACAACACTGACATCAGTGAAGTGTCTTTTGATTTACTCCAGAGAGAAGACCCATAGCTTAAAAAAATAAAATAAATTCATTCATGTCAATTAAAGATATTTACACTATGAAGCACGTTACTAGCGTGTAGTAATAATGGAAAATGAAATCTCACCACTATTCTCTCTCCCTGTGGAAATTCGTATTCAAATCTCTATTTATACGATGTCTTGACTTAAGATATCACCAGCCTTTGCTTTCTCTGCAGCCTGCCAGTGAACACATGTTTTTCTCTAAGTATGGTGTAATCATAAATGAATATAATAAGGTTGGGGACACACAGGATTAAATCGCATGACTTCAGCTTGCCTGATGTGACTTTCATTTGCTTCAACTGTTGCTCAGAGAACTCTGTGTTTTGCCCTCTGGGGAAAAAATGGCCTGGAAACAGCCCCAAATGGTTCAGAGACTCTGAAGGCTCAAAATATTTTCAACCAACTTCTGTCACCTTGACTTTTAACATACCACCCACCTGTATGTATAGATTAGAAGCTGTACTTCTCTGCTTTTAGTCTTCCTCTGTGTACTTTTCAATACCTAAATTGCCTCCTTTTTAATGCTACACTATTTGACTTGTCTCCTCAAACAGAGTGAACATATGCTTTACTAACTCTTCCTAACTGCTGCATTTCCAGAGTATTTGATGGATTGTGGTAATGTTTAGGGTCATATAAAATGTCTGGTTAGTTCACTGCTAATCAAGGTAGTTAAGATAAAGTCAAGGCGTGCGGCTCCCGGTCTTTCATTGCCTTTTTGGAGTATATAGCCTTTCTGGTGCCAGATTTTCAGAGGACTCCACATTTCAAAGTTCTCTATTTGGGCTGAATTTTTTATGGGTTCCCACATACAAAATAGTGCAATGGTCTTCTTCAGAATATCTTATACCAGATGTTGAGAAGTTCACTTGACCTGCTATGGTCTCATTGCTAATCCTGCCAAATTTACTCTGCTTTGTCTGGAGCAATGGACAACACAGAAGAGTGGACAATTGATGATTAATAGAATTTTGAGGATGGGTTTATCTCTTATAAAAAAAGCTGGTCCCTGCTGAGTGGCCAAATCCAATTTTAGAACTAGTAATAACAAAAATAATGCTGGTTTGGCAGCCCAGCATTGCACCAATTAATTCATGTTGACTTCCCTGAATTACTTGTGTCCAATCAAAATTTAAAAGCTAAAAAGTCAATATTTAATTTCAGCATTCTCAGCTGAAAGGACTCTTTCTGCAATTTTTACGTGAAATGTAATCCAAAATCTTTTGTTCGGATTGAGTGAATGTTTTTCCCTTGGCCAAGCAAAAAAAAAACCAAAACCCAAACCCCACACCAAACAAAAAACCGCAAACAAACCCCTCAGCTACTTTTGCATATTCACAACTGGATAACGCTCTTGGATTTGCAAGTTCCACAGTGCTGACCCCAACAGTAATTAGAGTAGGTTAGGTGCTGGGTGCCAGCCATGAAGTGGTTTAGCAGAGCTCTCTGGTGTGTTTGAAGTCCTTCCTTTGCAATCGAAGTGTAAGAAGAGATTCCAGTGATTCAGAGCAGTTGGAGACTTCTCCATAGTTGGGGGAATTCTCAAGCATGCAGTTGTGGCCATCTTCCATCGCCTTCACAGGACTCAGCCAGTGTAAAAGGACAGCTAACTGGGGAAAAAAAAATCTGGCTCAGTTTTGGTGTGGAGAAGAACTCTGGAGAGTAGATGCTTATACGAAGTTAATCTGAACCATCCTCATTTCTTGGACCTATGAATCTGGGCAGTAAATTATTCAAGAACAGGTTTCTTTATAAGATCTCCAGGACTTATTACTTCTCAGTGGGATGGAAATTGTGTGAAAAAACGGCTTTGTTTAGGTATTTTGGCACTCCTCCATCTTATTTTACAAAATATAATGGGTAGAATTTAATGGAATTTTTCTGATCTGCAGTGTGTCCTGAATTCCTTTTATGTTTTGGGCCATGGCTTGGGGAAGCAGTATTTGCTTCTGAGCAATTTTCACACCCCCATGCTGCTTTTCTTTCTGCACAGGTTGTGTTTGGAGCACACATTCGTAGGTGGGCATTTGATAGGCACAATAACTAAATGTACAATTCTAGATCCTGTTGTTCAGCAAGAGAGAAGCCTCTACTAATTAGGATCAGACTGGTCCATGACAAAGTTCATGAGTGGCCTCTCACAGGGATACAACAGTCAGTATAATGCTAAAGACCTCAGCCCACATAGTGGAGAAACTATATCAAGGCAGAAGAAAATCTTAAGAGAGTTTTTTGCTCCTCTGTATACTAGATCATATTCCACTCTCTTCTGTAGACTACTTGGCTACCGCGGTCCATCTAGCTCTGTGCTGTTGCCAGATCTCTGCTTCCCTATCTGCAGTGAGTGACAAGTCAGCGATTTGCTGTCTCTGCAGTTTTAGGACCCCATGAATTCGTGGGTGCACATTGCCTAATACTCAGAACTAAGTAACTTGTTGGCACAATGGCATCTCTTGTGCTGTTCCTTCACCTGCCAACTTTTCCCTAGCACAGGCAAATTCTCTCTCTCCTTCCATTAATGCACAAAACAAGACTTTCAGAAGCTGCCAAGAGTCCCCTATAGGACTGAAGGACTTGGATGTCACATAGCAAGCTCTCCGGCTGCCTGAGATCAACAGTAACCTTACTGTATTTCCCCACCTTGATGAAAGGCAGTTCACAAGATTAAAATAACAGGCTGCAAAAGCAAGTGTGGTATTATACCACATTAATCCTCTGACACAACATTCATCTAAATGCCCCAATGGCTGTGATACTCCTGTACAGGCATGTGATTCATTCACCATTATTTGCCATAATTATCTTGCTCAGAATTAGAAAGGATTAAATGAAACTTGGTGGTCCAGGCACTTAAGAGGAGCAGTGGAAAAGAATTTTAAAAGAAGTGGTCCTAATGACCCTTGTTAAGCATTTTCCCATATCTGTTTTTAACAACAATTTATTGCAGTAAATGTTTGGTAGCAGCCATTTGTCATCAAACATTAAACATGCCTTTGATTTTCTTGTGATTTATCTTGATGCTTTGAAAGAATGGCCATGTGGTTAGTTGTGTACTACAAATTATGATGGTTATAAAAATTGTAAATTACCTCCCTCTGTGATGTAAGTTGCTGTTCAGTGGAACTAATGGAGCTTTGTCATAATGGAGGTGTTTGGTCCAAATTCTGATCACCATTGGTTTTGATGTAAACCTGGAGTGATCTCACTGAACTCAAGAATTTAATGAACTCAAGAATTTAAGCTAGTTAACTTTTGGTTCAGCTCAAAAAGAAAAGATTTGCGCTGTGCATCTTCCTCAGAACTTGTGCTCTTTCTTTTCTGACTCACATTTTAAAAATATTTTTCCTACCTGAAATGACTTTTAGAAAGCAAGAGGATTTGCGATTAATATAGTATATTTGTTTAAGAACTGGGTAGATCAGAGGATTTGAAGAAAATAATTAAGTCTATATACACAGGGATTATGACAGTAATAAAAGTGAAATAGATGCTCAAATGTGGAGATTAAAAATGTTAGGACCTGATTTCTCATTTCACTCATCATTTTGTATTAGAGGTACAAGTTTCTGAAGTACAGCTCTGAGGAGGTTTGGGGACCAATTCTAAACCTGGAGTCAAGTACTAATAATCTCCCTGAGCCACTTTTCACAACTAAAATATGGCATGCAGTCTCCACTCTCTGTAAAATAGATGTGGACATACTATATTTGGACATTTGCTATTTGGGAGAAAAAATGAAAAAATCAATTGTGGTCAAAAGGGGAATAAAGAATCTGAATTATTTCCCATCTTCGCTCTGGTGAGAAGAGGCGACAACTGTAGTGTCAGAGGTGCCTCTCTGTGGTACCTTGTGAACTGTAATGGTCGTTGCAGTGAAAGACAGGAACACTCTCATTCTCCACTGTTACTTCTAAGTCACTCGCACCTAGGCAAAACGGTAAAAAATGCTCCCCAGGGCAGCAGTGACTGGGGTCCAGGCTGCTGAGAACAGAAACAATGTATTTCGCTCATTACCTTGAGAATAATTACTCAGGGCAGGGGTTAGGTTTGCAAAAGTCTGCACACAACAGTGGCAGAGGTCATGCTGACAACGTCTATGGTGCAAGCCAAAGAGAGGAAAGATTGACCCTTACTTGGTAAAGGCGTAAGACAACAACTTGCCTTAAGGTGGCCACCTGAAAAAGGTGGAATAGTGTCATTAAAAAAAAAATTGTATATTCTCTTCCATAAGAAAAATAAATTATGTCCTAAAAAGGAGCAAAATTTGCAAAGGGTCAAATATATCAAAACTCTTTTTCAGTGGGGCCATATTGTCCCAAATTTTGCTTCTCAATAAAATATTTTAAGTATGTTTGTGATCAAAGAGTCACCAGCATCATTAAGGCATGCCTTGTAGTGACCTTGATAAAAAAATGTTAAGATTGTATAGTATCATAGTTATTCAGTCTTCCATATGGCAACACCTCTGTCTCAGGAGTAAGTTTATGACAGTAATATATCTTAGGAAGAGATGTAAGGATGTCCTCTTTACAGAGTATTAGCAAAATTGTGAAGTCGTGACTTTTGTAGAGCACCAAATATACTGTTGACAATTAAATATTTGTCCCCCTCTGTATTGTTACACACCCACATGAAATTAAGAAAAAACAATTAACTGAGCAGGAATGAGCATTGCAAACTTTCTGCATTACATACTTTCAAAATTGCACACTACAGAGTTGGTGATGCAGTTTAAAAACTTACTTTAAATTATTTATGGTGATCTTGCCAGGCCTCTGCATGACCACTTCTCCAGAAGTAATCTTGCCTGTCTCACAGATACTACTCAGAGTGAAGCAAGACATCAGAATCTGGCCCTAAATTAGCTGTATTAAGGAACTGATTCAGTATTTTTGAATGCACACGAGGGGAATCTGGGCTGCTCTAAACTTTAGAAACTAGCAGAGCACAGCACTGGTGCTGGTACTGCAGAAGTACTGCCGGGAGGAGCAGAGGAACCTGGGGGGATTAGAGGTTTGTGAATTTACCCTTCCTACAGAAAGCTGGCAAAGCTGCACTGCCTCAAGAAAGTGGTGTTACAAAGCCTTGCATGGAGGTACCAAAGATTTTTTTTTTTAAATAATTCTATTTTGAATTCATTAAAATACTGTTAGGATTGATTATGCTGCCTGCATTATGATAATAAACTAAGACGAACTTGGATATCGTTGGGATCACGCAGGTGAATAAGTGCTTCAGCAACATGCATAGATGTTCCATGGTTTATATGATAATTAATATGCCTTTTATTTCTCATTTCTGGCATCTCTGTACTGCTTTATGAATCAGACCTTATTGATTAAGAAAAAGAAAGCTTAGAAGAGGAGCAAAGAAGCCCAGTAAATTCGGAGGCCAGGCATAATTAGTTCGCACGGGGTTTGTTGTTAGTTTCAGGTATCAAATCAATAGAGTAACATTAATAATTAAGGACTTGGATAAATATACCAAGTCCTAGATTAGAGCTTTGAGCTTTAAAATGCTCACATAAAAGGTTTTCCTTAGGCTGTAAATGTTCTTAAGTGCTATAATGTGACTTCTCGGCTACAGATACTGTGAAGGAATACCAGGCTGCTGTACCAGGAGAGATTTGGATATCTCCAGGTTGGGGAGTACCTGCTGTACGTGCAGGGAAAGAGCTGGCATCACTTTTTCATGGTTTGTCTTTCCTTGGCTGCAACTGGGGGAAAAAAAAAGGAAATAAATAATAGCAGAGAACAGAAATGTTAGGAATGTTCTTAAATCAAGTCAAAGTGGAGAATGTTGCCGGGGTTGTTTTGGTATTTTTTCCTTGTGAAAATACCGTGAACATGGCAGGACATCACAAAGCCACATGGATTCCAGAGGATCCACAAGGGACAAAGATTAGCCTGGTACCTCCGGCATCCCCCAGCATTGCAGTCCCTCTGTGGCTGCCGTCCTGCAGCTTGCTCGGAACAATGAGACCTCCTCATTTTTCCTAATTCAGTGTGAAGGCAACTGGACTCCTTACTTTGCTGAGTTTCCTCTTTGTATGTCATATGAAGATACAAAAATAATTAAAAAAAAAGGTATTCGTTTTCTGTCGTGACTGTTTAAGTCAGGAATAATGTTAATACTTCCTCCCCAAGTGGTTTACTTTTCACCATACTCTTTTTTAGAAGATAATCTAAACCAGATGTTTCAGGTTTGGTGTAATTAAGTGGCTTTTTGGGTAAGTTGTCTCACTTCAGATTATCAAAACATATGTATCTCTTACTCTTCTTGAATCCCTTCTCTTAAGGCTTCCATTTGGAAGCACATTCAAACCACTTTTGAGTAACTTTAATTATTATTTAATTTAGCGTAAAGACATAAACTACCCAAAAAGCTGTACTGTAGAGAGGCTGATAATACACTGACTGACATCACTGGAACATTTTCCATTGGCATCGTTCGTACGAAGAGTGCAGAGATTTTCTGTAGGAGTTGCCTGGAAGGAACATAATATTTCTGATCGCTTTAATAGTTGCTAAGTAAGTAGGAAGAAGATGAGTGGGGAGAACACGAAGTATGTGATCCACACAGCTATACTGACATGGTAATCTGTGTGGATAAGAAAGAAAACATTGAATATTTTCCTTCTGGAAACACAGGGGATGAATTTAGGCTAGACTGCAAAGTCTGCTAGAAGAGACGGAAAGGTCTGTATGGCTGTTGCCCTGTCCATATTGATGCAAAGTCAGTCAAATTGACTTTGCAAAGACAGTCAAATACCTGACTTTGCCTTGAGGCAGCCGGTGAAGACTTACGTGGTTCCCTGTGCCGGCTGGGCTGCAGGATGGTAACCTCTGCCTGATGAGCAGTCTTCCAGCTTCTGCAGCTGGATCTGGAAAAGATCACTCGTTTGGACCTGGCATTACACGTGCGCTGCTTCAGACTGGAAGCGTGGAGCCAAACTACAACCAAGACCTGCTATTTATTCTGCTAACTACCTGATAACTGACTTAAAAATGTAGTGAGGCTAATGTAGGAATGCATTTAAACAACTTTACAAAGGAGCCTGGAAATACTTCTAATTCAGAGCTAAAAGGTTGGTGTACCTTTCCTGCGTAGGGATGGGGTGACATTTTTTTAAACCTATTGCTTAATATTTTTGCATTAGTTGGAATAAAGTTTCTAATTTCCCAGCAGAAATGGTCTTTAATTTGTACAAAATAATTTTGCTTTCTTTGAAAGAGTAAGAGAGGTCAAATTACTGAAGTTGTTATTCTGGAATGATTCTCTCTGGTTTTGTTTGTTATGAAAATTGCAAGGAATTTAGTTGTTTCTCCCCGTGTGCCTGTTTGAGAGTCATCTGTTGCAGGCATAGGCTTATTGGAGGAAGGTTTTGAGGCTCACATCGCTCCCAGTAGCTCGTGTTTCTCATGCCTGTGCAGGCAGTGGCACTGTCTCCTTCATACCATAGCGCAGGTTGGAGGGAGCCCCAAAAGCACAACAGAGCTGGGCAGCAGCTGCCAATGTGGCTGAGATACTGGCAAAAGTTCCCAAATCAAGGTCTGTAACGGGGCTGGGAAGGATGTTCCAGAAGCTGGTTTCCACTGGGCTGTGGCATCATGTGAGTGGTGAAAGTGAAATGATCAGCCCTGTGGTTCCACCAGATTCTTGAGGAGACTTTACTAATTACTTGCATTGTGATTACAGATGGAAGATGTTTCAATAGAATTTTGTGTGATTTCAGTCTCTTAAAAAGTGGATCAGAAACCAAGAGATATGACTACAGGACAGCTTCCTTAGTAGTAAAATTGTGTAGATCTGCACAAACTACCCAATGTGAGTAGGCTTTGAGGATTTAACTGGTAGCAACTTTTCTTACTGTGATGATGACAAAAAACTTTACAGCCCCCAAATTAGGCTACGAATCCCACCACCCAGCCTGATGAGCACATACTCTTTCTTCAGTCTCAGTGGCTCACGGCCTTGCATTGTACGAAAAATAGTAGGAAGGCATTCCTTTCATTAAATGGAGAAACCGAAACTAGAGGGAGCAAAAATTAGGGCTCTAGGTAGGGTTTCACCTTCTTGGCTTGTGTAAGTAATACATGCACACATTTGCTTCTGCACTGTAATATGTAGATATCACAGTACAATATCCATATATTCCACTTAGTTCATCCATGTCTACATGGAGGGTTAGATGGAAATGCCAATTCCTACTGTTTGTTTTGGGAATCTCCCCTATGAAGTGCAGTGCTAAGCCAGGAGGTCAGAGGCTATGAAGAAGGTGTTCAGTGTCTTATCCCGTTCTCTCTGTATTTTCAGTGGTATTTTTTAAACAAGGATACTTCATGCAAAAGAAATCTTTTCTTTGTCATCTTAGTAGCGGAATCTGAAAAGCCTTCACCAAGGCCACCCAAGCTCAGGGTTTTGAGCAAAGTAGAACAAGTACTTAGAAAAGGCTCTGCACAGACTGCAAATGGATCACAAAAAACCCCTGTCAGACTTCCAGGCTACATGACAAGTCCAGCAAAACAGTAGCTGTTATCTACAGAGTTGGGGCAGCACGAGATAGCAGCTGTGAATACTTGTGCAGGAATGGATTTCTTCATGTCAAAGTCTGGTTTTTACGTGCATCTTCATTTCTCATCTGAATGTGGTTAAAGTTGGAACTAATAAAACATAATGGCTAGTTTAATTAAAACAATTTAGTGGAGACTCCTAGATGCCTTCCGATATAAAAGATACAATTTAAACAAAACATAAGAAGCTGGTCATTACTATCCCAGCTTAAATTTAGAAGAGTCTGTGGATATTCAGTGGATCTAGGCTCAGCCAGTACACTCTGGAAATTTCCATTCCAAACCTTTATTAATTAAGTTTATACAATTTACTTTCATTATCCATATTTTTGACATCAGATTCTTTCACTTATTTGTACTGTGTATTTTTATTGTGGATTGTTGGCACAGTAATTCCATATATTATCCAAGTCTATAATTTTGGCTTGAATTAGTGTTTTATATACTGTATTTTAATGGCAAAACTTAATCACAAATCCACAGTGGACAGAACTGGCACTCTCAGCCTGCTTCTATCTTCAGCTCTGTACTTTACATTAAGGACAGTGAGCCAAATGCTCAATGGCACACGATTGTAGCCTGTGTGCGAGCTTGTGGTGGGATCAAGCGACCTGGTTATTAGTCCCTGACGCTGGCCTGTGGGTCTAGGATCTGCCAAACCCAACAAGGAGGAGAACGAACAGCATAAGAACGGTCAGTGAGGGGGCAGAGACGCAGCATCCTCTGGCTGTACCTACCACAGCTACCCCGCTCCCGAAAGACAAGAGGGGAAAAGGAGTGCTGGAGTTTGCTGTATTGGCTCTGTGCTAGCTGGAGACTCCTCTGTACAGCAGAACAACAAAGAGAAGAGGGGAAAAAAAAAAAAATGGGCCTTTTTTATCTTGGGGTGAATAGACACTCAGTCCCATATAAAATTGATTTTCCTCCCATTTCGGTTTTGTGCTGTTATGCTGTTAGCTTCCATGGAGTTACTGCTGATTCATGTTGGCGTAAAGGGAGGATTAGGCCTATGAAGTATTAAACTTAAGGGTCAGAAGCACTTGTAAATCACAATTCTGATGTCTCCTGTTTGTTTGCAGAAGAGTTACTGATGGGCAGCAGCAGTGCAGACAGCCCTGCCTGACCTAACCTTTACTTTGCCACATCACTTTAGACTGGGAAAGAAACTCTGCTGTACACACTCGCCCTTCGACCTCTCAGACAAGCCTTAATTAATTCCAACTTCTTAATTTGCAATGATAAAGTTATTTCACATATTTTTGACCAAATCCTCTTTGACAAACATAACTATTTTGGCAAAATCATTCAGATTTTCTTTGTAGCATTGGTCTAACGGAGTTCAGTACCACTCTTTGAGTAAGGAAAGGAGCTTTGGAAGCTTTGTACTCCCTGAAGCATCTGAACAAGCAGTATATTCTGGCTGAAATAATGTGCAGCAACCTGTTTAAGATGATGTATTTGCAATTAACCCCAGCTGATAGCTCCTAATGCAAAGCAACCTCTTTTTAACAGTGCTCTGTATAGTTACTTTTCGATAGCAAAAAAATGTTTTCTTGCGGAAGCATAGTTGTTTGAATATTGGAAATGAACTGCTCGTCCCTGATAACCCACCACCTCTCAGAATCTTAGCAAAACAGTAAAAAATAACTTTGTCTGGATGATTGCTTTGACTGTTTTCAGAATCCTCCCTGGAGCTTGTTGCTGCAGTATCAATGTATCAGATGAATCGATGCTGTCGGTGCAATAATTTTAGGCAGAAGACAAAACCACTTCAAAGAGTATAATGACTTGAGAGTTTGTCAATAAGATGTCTTAATGTTTTTGACAACACCCATTTTGTTGACACAGTGGGTGAGGAAGCCTGACATCATTTATTGTGTCAAGTGAACAGATTTAGCTGCTGGTGAACCACATGGTAAATTACACTTTTCCCCCTTCCTGTTTGAGCTATCAGTCCTGTTTTTCTTTTGGAAGCTGATGATTACTTTTTTCCCCATCAACTAAAAGACAATTTCATTATTTCTCAGGAAAGAAAAGGAGTGTAATTTCTGAATCCCTCTGGAAGTAGTCTCTGAAGTGTCATTAATTCATATTTAGCAAACTAGTTGAATAAGATATCCCATCCCATCGCTAAAAGAAAAAGTGAGGTAGCTTTATTTATAAGCATGGATCTTTTATAAGCTGAAATCTGTTTTACCATGCATGGCAAGTTCCCAGCTAATTTAAAACATTTAAAGTTATGCAAAACCACTTAGAGAGTTGAAAAATATGTAAAGATATGTAAAGACACTAAGTATCTTGTTCACTACTATAATAACAGAAAAATCAAGACCATGTTTTGACTTGGGATTTTATCTTTAGAGCTCTTTGCAGACTGGCTTTTTTCTATACCTGTGTGTGGGTTTAGTTTCTTCTTCAAATGTTTTCCCTTCTTGTCTACTTAATCCTTATAAACTTTGATAGTCTTTCATAATGATTCATATTATTCATACAGGGAAGTCCATAAAGATTGTTGTTCATCAGTATTTGTCTTCAAACTTTGAAGTCTCCTAATTGCACAAAGATAGATACATTAAACAATTACCTAAATGCTCAAAAGAGAAAGAACAAAGGAAATAAGAAATGATGTAATCCCCGAGGGAATCACATTTCTCTCTCCAGGAGGAAGCTGTTCTCTTAAAGTTGGCACAACTATTGGGATGCTCAGCTGTCACTTTCTTCTCACATTTATTCTGAATGAACACAATCCATCCATCAGTGCTTAAGGAGTTTTCTAACAGTACATTGACCTTGAATGCGGCACATTGATTTTCAGTAACGCATCACAAATAGGGTCGTTACTGAGTCATCCAGCAGTGGATGTGATTGGGAACAGATTTCTGAAATTCCAATACTGTGCCACCTGCCTCCCATGATGGATCATTCTACTGCTCCCCATCAATCCTCACCTCCTGCTAAAAAGTGTGACACCTGTATGAAATTTATCATTATATACAACACAAGGCAAAAACAAACTGTTACAGCAGGGCCTTTTCAACAGCCTCCACTCCTCTTGTGAGGATGGTTTACAATGGCATTTATTTAGAGAGGTGCTTCTTGTAAAAGGGCCGGGTGGTGGTGGTGACAGAGATGTAAGCACTATAGGGAATTAATGCTGCGACTGGGACTGAGCAATAGATAAAAACAGTCTGGATCTGAAGCTGTTAGAGGTTAACACTAGATCAATTAGGGTGATTGTTCTGTAGATTGTAATGGACAAATATACGTATACAAAAAGGGCATTAGTGAAATTGGGGAGGAAGAACAAATAGAAATTAACTGATGTTAAAGTAAAAATCAAACTGGGAAAGATTTTTGTGTTCTTCTAAAAGTGCCTGACAGTCTCACAGAGGCTGAGAAAAGGGATCTTTCAACATGATTCTCTAAAAGTACAATTGAAAGAAAGCTGCTTGCATTTCTTCTGGAGTTTGGAAGGGTCAAGTAAATTAATGACTTTTTTCCCCCCCATTATGCATATAAATGAAAGGCTAAGAACAAAGGCCGGGATCCTCAGAAGTTTTTAGGTCCCTAGTGTCCACTGAGATCAAGAAGGATTTGGACACTCTTTAGATTTCAGGTTTATGACTTCTGAAGCAGTAAAGGTGGAATAATTCTTCCTTTTCTTGAAACTGGCATTTTTGGGGGGTACAGTGGTTCTGTAACCAAGCTGATGCATTGATGTTTGTGTTTTCACTTAAAATGCTTAAGAATTAACTACTGCATTGAGCAGGCTGAGAGAATAAATGGCCTGGTGGTTTGTAAACCGGCAAATTTTACATTCCTCCTTACTTCACTCAGTTGCAGCTGATGCTAAGAATCTTGAAAAGAACTCAATTAAGTAGCCTGTTAATTTATTCTCTCTTCACCTGTGAGTAATTTTGCAATGATTTTACTAAAAATATGTGTAGTATGTACTCCACAAGCAGAATAAAACCTGATACCAGAACAGGAAATGACCATCTGAAAATGAAATCAAGTTGAGAGTATTTGCTTACTAGGTATTATTGCTCCTGTCTAATTCCTAGTTCAATCAAGAGGGCCTTATTGGCCAAAGTACAATACAGTCAGGCTATTATGGACAACTACAGAGTTAGTATCTATTTTGCAACTGCTCTATAGCAAAACACATATGTCTTACTCCTCTTTAATACCAGCTTCAGCCTATCAGCTAGTCACTGCAGTGGCACTGGATATTTGAGCAAGTCATCTGCATCATTTGGGCCGTACTTTGGGCTTGGTCCAACCTTCTTTGAGCGCATGGGTTTGGCTAATGGTGGTCAGTCATCACTGGGCAATCATCACTGGGCAAAATAAGCCCTGAGTGTGCACCCAGAGCCTGCCAGTCAGCGAGTGTGGACCCGGGAATACTGGAGTCAGATGCTGCTTGGACGATACATGTCTTACCAGGAGTTACATCCTATTTGACACTGATGGATTTTTTGCAGGAATGGACCCTAAACATCATCGTCATCTAAATGGGGTCTAATAACAGAGAGGTCCTCCCTTTTCAAAGGAGGGTAGCTTTTGGGCCAGATAGGAACAAGCTTTTCATGGCATTGCTACAAGTTCTGATGATGTTGAAGGGCTATATGCATATCTAAGATCTTTGTAAGATCATCTTTGCTTCTTCCAGCCTACTTATATTGCCCTCTTCCCCCAGCTTTTTTCTGAAAAAAAAAAAAAGCAAAAAGCTACAGTTATTTGGCAGACAGCTACGTACTCCAATTAAGCGTTAGGCAAGCCATCCAGCATCTTTAGGTATTGTGTGGCCTATAGCTCCAAGGTACACATCTTCTAGAAACGCTGCAGTCTCTAGGTAAACAGGTAAATTGACCTGTGCTCCTTGCTAAATCTCTCAATAAGCCACAACTATTTTAAGCAGGAGAGAAGACAAAATGAAGAGAAAATACAATCCTGCTGGTAGGGAGAGAAACGAGGAGCCCGTGACTCAGTCTACTCCCAACTCTGTTATAAACGTCATGTACAGCCGTGGACATCTCACTTAATCTCATTGTATCTCAGATTTCTCATCGGTAGAACTGGCATCATAAAATGTGCTGTTGTCAAATAGGTCGATTGAGGTTTAACACAGAGCAGTGAATCAAAGATAAAGCGCAGCAGGGGAAGCAGACATCATCTAAGCAGGGCCAAAGACACAGAAATCTGGTCTGGATTTTAGAAATTATTCAGGGGGAGGAGAGAAGTTGCAGAAGTAGGACTTCAGTTCTGGGTTTTGAACGTACCAAACCTGTCACGTGAACAGCCATTTGCTGCGGGATGGCTGCTGGAACCTCACCTACTTGGGCAGAGCGAGGCCTCAAGGAGGGAGAGGTCATCAGCGAGATTCAGATCCATACCTTGGGTTTTTTAAAACATGAGAGTTCTGGTTGCACTGATTGTGCTGGGTTTGGGCCCATCTCAGGTTCAATATAGGTTAGTGTGTGTGCACTCCACTGCAGCAATTACCTTTGAATTCTACTAAAGATATTATTACCTTAGTCTAATTATACATTAATTGCCTGAGAGCACTTACTTTGACTGATCTGAGTATTAAAGTTTATGGTTTATTGAAAAAAAAAAAAAAACCAACAACCCCAAAGTATGTGCTGATGTCAGGCTCTGTCATCTGTAGACTACACTGAAGGATGATAACTTGGTGAGAATTAAAGAACTACCTATACCATGGTAGTGATGTAATATTTCAGGTCTGCTCTAATTAGAAAGCCAACCTGAAGTGAGTTCCTTTAAACCCTAAAACCGCCTCAGACCTTCTCTTACCTTCAGCAAAATGAACTTGCGTGTTAGAAAAAGGGAAGAACGTTTTTGGTGGTGGTATTTGCTGCATGCACTGGAC
Source organism: Sagittarius serpentarius (assembly GCA_034782735.1). Lineage (NCBI taxonomy): Eukaryota > Metazoa > Chordata > Aves > Accipitriformes > Sagittariidae > Sagittarius > Sagittarius serpentarius. The sequence continues at coordinate 37,900,590 of JAVKLA010000088.1, read as the reverse complement.
TTACTCCCTCGGGTTAGGTCCTGCGCAGAGGTGGCAGGAGTGTGGCACGCACAGGTCGGGCAGTCAGCGAGCACAAGCCCTGCTGCCCTGTCAGCTGGGGTGGCCGAGGGATGCCTGTACGACTCCTGCTGCTGCCTCTGCTTCAGGGTGAATATTTTGGGGAAAAGGGCAGGAAGGGAGCCAGCGTCCATCCTTAACTATTGTCACTAAAGCCACTGAGCCCTTCGCTCTGCTCAGCAAAGGCAGGGGAAAAAAGCCACAAATACGGAGAGACGATAGAGCTAGGTTGCATGGGTTTATTTTGAGCTAAGTATTTAACCTCTCTGTGTCCGACTACTGTAAAACCATATTGGGAATTGTAAAATAGATTATAATCACACTATTCATCTGGGATGTTGCAAGTTTCAATTTTTTGCGTTACAGAGTACTTTGACCTCCTCAGATAACTGTTGCTGTAAATCTAAAAGATATAGATCATCAGAAGAGCTAGTGGAAGATGTTTTATTTGAGACAGTTTGAATGTGCTTCTGCATGTCTTTTATAAAGACATGCATTTGTTTTAACTCTGGATATCAGAATTATGTGAAAACAAATACAGTTGATGTACTAATATAAACCTGGTTTAGTTTTTCAGAAAGCAATTCATTGTCTGTATATTTTTCCCAGGCACGTTTTGCATATATCTCTGGTCACTCTAAACAAACAGCAGAATTTTCTCCCAGTGAAAGTAAAAGCCATTAATACTAGAAGAATTAAGTTGATATTTGGATAATAGGTCTCATTTTTCAGGGCTACGTAAGTCAAGCAGTTGAATTCCCTCAAGTCTGAAAGACTATGTCAACACAAGAAAATGCAAAAGTTTTAAAGTTAAATTTTATTTGATTTTATATTCAGTTCTACAAGTTGCACTGTTACCCATGATGTCAGAGACAGTGCTCACAGTTTACTTCTCTGTCTGCAAATGAGCGTTTCTTGTGCTTTGAATATGTCTTAATATCCTAATACACTGTAATGCATCTTAATACGCCAAATATTACAGACTGTGATGCAATTTTTTTCCTTGGGAGCTTCTTCCCCAAATTCATCGGGACTCCAGCAGTGAGCCTGTAGTGTTGCAGCTTGGCGAGTGCTGTTTCAAGGCTAGCTCTTGACGGAGGGCAGCAGCACTGGAGTGATGGTCTCTCGATATCCCCCTTCTGCACAAACCTTCTGTTCGCAGCAGAGCAGCAGCAACCTGGAAATAATTACCTGACCTCTCTGCATTACCCATCTTCAGCCATATGGAAGGAACGTGTCTGAGTGGGAAGAGAAAGTCATGCTGGATGTCAGAGGGGTGTGAGGTTGGAAGGGGATAAATGCCCTTAGGAAGCCCTGGCTGCCAGCTTCCTCACGGGGGCAAGAAAGAGAAACTACCATTCATGTACATAGATATGCCAATGCTACGGCAGGAGCAAAGCTGTTTTAAAACATTTGTTGCCCGAGTTGGGCTGTTTTAAGCTCAGTGCATCTTCCCTGCCATGCTTGCCCGCTCTCACAGTGAATGCATCCTTGCTGCAATGCCACCGGTATAAATGAAGTTACTCCTCATTTATATTATTGTGAGAGGGCAATCCAGCCTGGGGGTTCTGGCTAGGAAAGGGTCTTATTTAAATTCATGGCTACTTTAGGGAGTTAAAATGAACCCACCATGCAGGTTGCTTACGCGTGACTGAAACATCTGGAGCTGATGCTGCTGGAGACAGGATACTGCGGCACACGAACTTCTGATCTAGTTGGTGGGCTGCTTTGCCCCTGTAATCACACAGAGTGGTTCTGTCTCTAATTCCCAGGTCTCTGTGGCTAGACCTGGTTTCCCCTTCCTCTGTGTCTGTGTATGCAATAAATGGCAGCTGCTTGTTTGTTCCATGAGTAAGCCTTTCATTTAAATCAAATTCATAGTTGGAAATATCAATTAAAAAATTGTCATTTACGTGTTAGTAAGATGGTGTTCACTGCCAAGCAGCCTGAGATCTTACCATGTGCCTTACCTCAGCCACGTTGGCAATTAGGCCATCAGTCCGGAGAATTAGCTTCAGCAAGACCTTAGTCATTCTTGGAAATTACAGTCCTCTTTTTCTCTCTCTTTCTCTCTTTAGTATTTAAATAGTAGGGTTTTCAAGCATATTTTTATGGACCTAATTAATGCATGTGACAGGCTTCTGATGTAAGGTGGAAGAAATGACAATTAAACATCTTGGAATAAGCACATTCCAGAGGGTGCACAAGCAAGTCTTTATGCAGGGCACTGTGGGAGAAAGTGCTCAGCAACAAAGCAGTGATGTGTTTTCATTTGAAACAACAGGATTGGAGCAAAAAAAAAAGAAAACAATTCATTAGCATTTGTGAGGGAAGTTTGCAGTAACCATCGAAATTTTGTAATCCTGCAGTTTTGTAGTCTTCTACAGGGTAACTTTTGTGCTATAAAAAAAACCCCGTTATTTTAAGTTCCTACTTTGAACCCTGGAGATCAGGATGGGAGGTTACTGGCAGTGACACTGGTTAGCCACCAGATTTTGTTTTGTGTCTGAAGAGATACTGCATTGCTGACACATGAAATTCAAGGTGGACTTGAGTTTTTTCACCATGCAAGTTTAAGGTCTTTTTCCATCTAGTGCTGATATACCTTGTTACGTGGCCGTATTCTTTCTAGCTCTCAGTGTAACCAGTTCACCATATAACCAGTTCACCTTGCTGTGCAGGACTCTGCTCAAAAAGGAAAATGTAAATGAAACCAGAGCTAACATTAATGGAAGTATTCGTATTTCCAGACATTGTCATCTCTGGGGGCTAACACTGGCAAAAAGATGATAACATAGTACGTAACAGACTAGGAGAGATTATACCCTCTCAGTCCCAGATTGTTCTCCAATCATAAAAGAATAAATGGGAACAATATATGATGTTTTAATAAAACAGCCACCTGAATTACAGAACTCTGGTATAGTATATTGTGGCATAAAGGAGGAGACAGGTATTCTTTTATAAATTTTCACTACCCAGATATACTGTCTGTTCAGGGCTTTTGCTTTTTCAGACATTAAGCAGAGGACTGCTGGATACCATGGGATTACTGTGGGACTGGTAGGAATGAGTAAGCTAACGGTTTTATTTTTGTGGTATATGTTAGGAAAACAAGTGCAAAGTTCAGGCTCTCTTAAGAGGTGAAGGCCTCGCTCCCTTGAAGGCAGGGGGAGCATCACCATTGACTCAGCCCAGGTGATATCCACGGTTTAACTTGGTCCAGCCGAGGTGAAGTAGCATCTCAAGCTGCGGCAGGCTGATAGGAGCCAAATCCGGGAAATGTGTTTGTTGCCTCCCCATCTCGCTCGGGTATTTCTGCAACCTTCCTTGTATCTTCAGCGACAAAGTTAGAACAGACAGTGGTTAAACTGCATTATCTCCCTCTGAGCAGGCAACCACAGTACTCTAAAACTGTTTACACTGCGAGATAATTAATGGATTTAAACACGGGGAGCTCTGTGGTACACGTGCTTCCTGGCCAAGGCCCAGCAGCAGGCTGGCTCTAGCCTGGATTCAAAGTACCCACCCTGCCCAGGAGAGCGGGGCTCGGGCATCCTGCGAACGCGCCCTGGGCTCCCCGAGACACCGGGGTGCTGGCGAGGGGCCGGGCCCCTGCTGGTGCTCGTCTTCTCCCCCTTGGTAGGTTGCACGGGAGGAGCTGGTCTTCACGCGGGGGGTTTCACACGCTGCCAAGGTACATCTGTTTCCTACCGGTAATGAGCTCCACCTCGGATGAGGCCCCTAGAGCTCTGGCTAAGTGATTTTTTTAGATTACTGTATTTAAAGCTTACATCAACAAGCACAGTACACAGAAAACAAAACTAGCTTTTCAGGGGTCTATAAGACAAGTCTACATCTTGTTTAATGTCTGTATAGAGATGCAAGTTACAGTAACTTAAACTTCTAGTACATGTATATATACACCAAGTTGTCACTTTCTTGGGATAAGATTGTGCCTATAAAATGATTAGTGTTCTACTGATTGTTTTAAAATAACTCAAGCAGCATCTGAATTTATTTACATACATGATACTGCCTTTCATAAACACAGCTGTATGCAGAATGCCAATTCAAGGATATTTTTGGAAGTTCATCCAACAGTTCAGCTGGGATAAAGGCAGCTCACTAACCTAATCTCATTTTCTCTCCCAAGGGCTATGGACCTAGTAGGTAGCCACCACCTCTTCGTTTCTGTGCCCTGAACACCTAGAGACGTGAAGGGGCTTGGGGTGACTGACTGAGCCCAGAGGGTTGCTGCTGCCAGTATGTTGGAGGATCTGATTGCTCCTGCTGGGAGAGGCCAACCCCTGCTGAGCGGTAGCCACCATCCAGCACACCTTAGCCTCTCCCCAAATGGCAGTCACCGCCAGCCAGCCGGCTCAGGTGTCCAGGGCTTGTGGTAGGGGAACAGGCAACGGGGTCATGCCTACGCTCCCTCCAGGAGTCCTGTTGCTCCAGGCAGCTCCCTGCTTTGTTCACGCCCTGCTCATCTGCCGTCTTTGTGCTGCGAGAGCTGGCGCTGAGTGACAGCAAAATTATGGATATAGGTCAAATTCCATTAAGACCGCACCTTTAGCAGCACACATTCACCCTGTGGAATTTAATATTGCTCTTCGTTTAGCGATTTCCTTCTCCCCAGTTGTTTGCTTTTGAATTTAGGATAATATAAGTCATTATTTGAAGTAGGCTATTTAGAAAGCCCTGCACTGTTATTATTTAGTAAGCCAGAGTTACATTATCACTGGCTTCAATCTATGTTTGATGAAAAGATTTTTCCTATTTAAGAGGCAGAAAAAAAAAAAGTCTTTAATGGTTTTTGTACCTATTCCAAGATCATCAACATGCAGTATAATTAGAAAGTTCTTGTCTCGTTTAAAATCTTTTTTCTGTCTCATGGGACTTCAGCATTAAAAATGCAAGATTTATGGATATCATATAATTATTTATTTGTAGTACAGCAGCACTTAGAGGTATCATTCAATCTTGGGGGCCCATTTATGTGAAACTCTGTATTAGCAATAGCACTATTGAGTCAGACGAAGAAATTCCAAGCTGAAATTGTGCTAAGTATCGTACAAATATATTGCAGTGATCACTGGCTGGAAGAATTTGTACTGTAAGTAGTTAAGATGGACAAATAGTTAACCCAGGAGAGTGGAAGGATTACTCACCCAAGTATGTCAGATGAGGTATTGAAGCTTATCACGATCCAAGACCAGGTTAAGGTATGCAGAAAGTTAAGTTAAGAACCTGAAGGTCTTTGTCGATCCGGTCCTTGTGAGGATTTACCTGCCTTGCATGCACAGCCCTGCTCGGGGTGCTGGCCACTGAAGCTAGGAGTCTTGGAGCCTACTACAGTGCTTCCAACCAGAAAACCATGGATAAGATTTTTGTTGTTTGCTTTTGTTTACTGTGAATTTTGTAGGTCTGTGGTCTGGCTCCCTAGAAAATGACAATGATTTCCTGGCTAATCAAACCTGTATTAAACCTAGAAGGAATCCATGTCACCAGGCAGCCTTCCAGACTGTTTTGAAAGCTAAATACTAACAAGATTTATTATGCCCCTGTGCTTCATTCTCTTTCTTGGAGTACTGAGTGTAGCATGTGACTTTCTTTGACTATTCAGGCTATTTGCTCTTCATAGTTTACATTTCTGAGTTAGGGTAATTCTTGGAAGATGGAAAAAAAACCATTTTCATAAAGACTGCTATGCAAAAGGCAGCTTTTTGAACTATTGTGAGGAAGACAAAGGAATTAGTAAGTAGGAGAGGTTATTTTTCTGGCAAATCGACAAAATTAGAAGTAGACACTTAGGGACAAATAGTCCCGAGATTTATCTAAGATCTTCCCAAAGAGCTAGTAACTGACCAAGACTTAACAGACAGCTGCCTTCAGTTAAGTGCAGGATTTGGCCTAGTGCGTCCGTGCACACAACGGAGTAAGTTTAACTGGTCAGCTGGGAAAGGGAAATGCTCACTGCCTTGGTTTGAAAGTCCCTGGAGCTATATAAAGTCCATATCCGTACGAAAGTAAGTCCTTCTTCATGAAAAAGCAGCTCGAGAAAGGCAGGAGGGGTGGGAATCTAACCAAATGTAGTTTACAAATCTTATTTAAAGGTTTTGGACTGGTTTTGTCACTTGAATGCTTTATTTTAACAAAGTTAAGTCTCCAAAGCTATAGGAGTGAATAGCAAATTGGATCACTTTTCTTCTGATATGCGTAGGGCTTCTGGAATTCGGAAGCAGATGTCTAAATTAATATACGTATGTGTTCCTTGTATTAACAATCCCATTAAACCGTCCTGCCCTTCCCACCCACCCCCCTTTCCAGAAATATATCCTATCATTAGCTGCTATCTGGAATCGACAGTGGAGTAATTTGAACTCTGGCTCCCAAGGGCCTCCTCCTTTACTTCCTGCTCTAGGAATAAGGTGTGTATTGATTAGATATCAGGCTGTAATTGGGCTCCAATCTCTCTGCCTCAAGATATATGATGGAGATGACAGGAAACAGATACCCTGTTGCTACTTGTAAATAGTCTGGTTGAACAAAATGGTTTGTAACCACTTCAGTGCCATAGTCTTTTATTACCAGAATGGGGTTGCTTTATCACTTAGTTTGATGGCTTTTCAAAGGGAAATAATATCTTTCTTTCTGAAGGAGCTAAAATAATTTTAAACAAATCGAGTTCCTCTTTTGAGGACCAAAAATAATTATCTAATAGTGCACAGCTTGATATAATTATACAGTGAACGTGTCACAGACATAAAATTAAGTCCATAACCCCAATCTGGCATCCACTGACTAATTTAAAAAAAAAAAAAGATGGTGTTCAGAATTAGGATGACGAAAGAAGGTGCTTGTGGTAGTTGAAGATCTGGAATTATTCATGGCTTATCTGTTCCAAGATGTTCTCTACTATACATCAACTGTACCAGGCTAAATATGCATCTATTGAAAACAGAAGTGCGGAGTGGTGCGGATGTCTTGCTTCAGTAGGTCACAAAAGCAACTTCTTAAATATTGGTTTGAGGGAAGATATACACAGTCCTTCTCAACTTCAAATGAAACCTAAGCTTGTAATCTTAAAAGTATATTCTGATTGTGGGGCGATTGTCCCACAACTTGAGAGAAATGCAGCTTTTACCATTCGTACCGAAGACTTGGAAAAAAATCCAAAATGCATAGACCGAGGGTGAAAACCCATGGCCTTTTGAGAAGTAACAGACCTGGGTTTGTTTTCTGAACGTATCTTTTGGGCTTTTTAAAAATCCTACAAAAAAGAATCCGGAACAGACAATCAGTTTATTCTGATCAGTGATTTATCTGTGGGATTCCTAGAGCCTTGTGTGAAGGTTTCAAAGCTGTGGACCAAAGTAACTAATGTGTTGCAATAATATATTTAGCACGTGATAAGGCAACCACAGAGAAAATAGAAGGAAGGGAAAAAAAAGCACATTCTCTGGCTGAGAAGTTATTGAATATCTAAAGCTTGAGAACAGATAGTTTAGGGGGAAGTAGATTTCAATGACTTCCACTCTGTAAATAAATTGCGAAATCTAATGTGCTAGTACTTCATTTCTCTCTTTTAAGCATATTTTGGATGGCATTTGTATCACATTTATACCCCAAACATAGTTTGATTTTGCATACAAGACATTTATATTCTGCTGCTCCTCAGAGTGACCTTAATGTGATTTATTGACACAGGGAGGTAGAGCTATTCTATTTTTTGAGCAATAGCAGAAGGGAGAAGAAGAAAATATTTGTAGTTTTTAATAAGATCTACCATGCATACATATATTATGTATGCTGCATATTACATGCATTTCTGTTGTTATTAGAGCTGTAATTTTCTGTTTCCTTTTCCATAGTGCCTGATTTTCTTCTTATTTGCCCCAGTATTGCAGCAGTGTAACTCCACATGCTTCATCTAACTACTTTTTCTTCAACGGTGCAGAGAGGTGTGGTCTTCTTGTCCCTTCCCTCTCCCACGTGCCATATCTTCACTATTGACACATTACATTTAAATCACATACCATGCCTCCTAACCAAACCTCCGAAAGCCCAAAATCTTAGGCTTTCAGTCAAAAAAGAGGCAAGGAAAATTACTACAGATCAATCCCTGTGAAAGTTGTGTTAGACCTGTTTATGAAAAAAGTCAGAAAGCAGTCCTATGAGTTCAGTGCTCTGCTCTTAGATGTGAGTAGTTAGAATAAGAAAATCGATACGAGTAACACTGAAGTAGGAAGTAATGAACTGAAGGAAAAGCTTTTAGCGGTAATCTGCTTGGATCTCAAAACAAGGTGCCTAACCACAGCGAGGTAGTGAGTCTGCAGAGCTTGACACACATGGACATGCTGAATAGATGCTGTCATGTACCAGCTTTTAATGTTCCCCTACTTTGTCTCAGATGGACCACTCTGAGTTGAAATACATTGAAGGTGTGTTAAGAGTGTGCTTTTAGGTGAATTGAGGGTCCTGACTCATATTTGCAGGTGAGCTGGTGGAGATGCCTGATCAAGTCACTCCTGCCCTCCGTGTCACTTGCCACCCTGATGCGCTCCTGGAGGCTGCTGCCTAAGTACCATGTGTAACTCCTACAGATCAAATCACTACTTAGTTTCAACCGTCAGCCTTTCAGACTTGCGCATTTCAACCCTGCAGTCTGTGCCCCAGTCTCCCTCCTTCAGCTGCTCCCCACAAAAATGTCAACAGAAATCCATCAGGGAAGGTTTGGCTGGGGCACTACTTTAATTTCATATGTTTATAGCACTGTCAGACAAAAATGAAACAAGACAAGATCCACTTCGTCACATAGCTAACCATAAAAGGTTAACATTTCATACTCACTCATGCCGTACTTGGGTGCCTGAAACAGGGATCAAGGAGTGAACCGTTTTGTGGGCTCATATGGGCTTGGTATCTTTCCTCTTAACCGTTTTTCAGGATTGTGTTGTGACAATCAGCTTTTTTTCATTAGGACCAAGTGGAAGGGGCAGTGCAACTGTGTTAAACACACACATGCATGCGAATAAACCCAGGCAAGCATTGATACATGTATTCCTTAGAGAAAGCAGAAAAAAGTCACTGTACTTTATCAAACTGCTGGTATCAGCACAGTGTCTTCAGAAATCCTGTTTGGACCACAGAAGGGGTGGGGCAGAAGATCTATGGAAAGAATATATTAGGAAACTTGGAACATGGGAATTTATGGATGTCAAGGTTAATTTCCAGGGTTATAAATTATGGAAATAATGGAAAATAAAAGATTGGTTTAAAAAAGAGCAAGTCCTTAATTTATGGTTTGAGTTGTGGAATTTGAGATTCTCGCTTGCTCCTCTGCCTGATGGTAACGGTATTTCTAGATGGCAGACAAAACTGAATTACGTTTTATTAATATAATTACTCTTAAAGTAATTTGTCCCTTTTCATTTCTTTGTCTCCAAGCAATTTCAGACAGTCAGCAGGCCAGTCAATTAGAGACCAGTAGAATACACATTTTATTACGAAGGATCAACTAAATGCTGTCAATATAGGATGTACTTACCTGATAGAACATGTCTGCACAGCCTGGTGCTGTCACAGGCTAGCTCCAAGCCTCTGGGGCAGGAGCCAGCTTTGGTCAGGAAGCCATTTAGACACATTAGGGTGTGAATGTGTCTGCAGTACAAAGTTTTGCCTCTCAGGTGCATTTATCAGCATCCTCACGGTCTTACGCTAGCATGGCTATGTGCCCTCCGGACTAGAGCTGACTGAAGCTCTGGTGATTTGGGGTCTGGGCAGTTCTTAATGGGTGCCTGTTTGTGTCTGACTGTAGGCACAACTGTAATTCTTCTCTTGCAAACTCTGAGAGTAGGTCCCTTGGCTTGATCTCCTCTTGTCATGCAAATCAAGCTGAAATCGGCAGAATTAGGTAAATGTAGATGAGTAAGCCAGCACTCTTCGTGCAGGACTGCTCGCTTGAGTTAGGACGATAGATAGGAGCAAGGATTTGCAAGATAAGGCCTTTAATCACAAGAAACCCACATGGAAAAATCTGCTTAATCGGGAAGTCTCCCAGGGAACTGGCTGAATAGCCAATGATTTTTAAAAAGCTTTGATTCTTAATGGGGACAATAATTCTGTTTAATGGGAATATCTTCAGATGATTTAATGTTGCTTTGGGCATTTTATATATCTTGGTCTTATGCCGGTCTTGTTTGTTTGCTTTTCTACCAGGAGCGTTTGATGGTTTTAATGCTATGATATATACAGGAGGGACATGTGTTGGGGCACCCCTGCCAGTTCCTGGCTGTTGGCTTGCTCCTTTCATATCAATTACACGTGTCGGGTTGCCTTACTAAGCGCCGCGAAGTTGCTATTGGCATTGGAATGCAGAAGTCTGCATTTTTTCATCTGTGCAGAAAGTGGCTTCGCCTGACTGCATCAGCCAGTGCAGCATCCCCAGAGCATCGCCAGTGAAAACTTTGTGGAGCGAGCGCTTTCTCATCGCGGGGAGACGCACAGCTCTGTCTCGGGTCTTTTGCTGTATGAGCTGTACTCTGTTCTATTCAGGTCAAACGTTGTTAGTAAATCAATGAAAGGGAAGTGGAACGATGTTCGGATGAGGACATGCTGTGTACCCCCAGACCAAGGAAATGAGACAGCAAATCACAGAACAGGATCCAACATTTTGGCCTTTTTTTTTTTCCCCAACACATCACAAATATTCCTCATGTGATGAACATGTGTGCATCTGTCAAAAGCCATCTGCGTCAGAATAGATAAGAAGAAAATAAACCAGTGCAAAGAGGAGCAAGCACTCCAGGTAAGTATGAAACTGAGTAGACTTACTGTCTTAGAAGAAAATCCTATTCAATGCACATTGCCACTGCTCTGGAGGTGTGCTTTCTGTCTTTGAAATTTGGCTGTGAATTTGCAGATGCCCCAACCTTTCTTAAATACTGGCTAAAACAGAAATCCCAGAGATACTTTGATTTTGCAGATGCTCTGATCTCAGCTGAAGCACAAAGCTCAACTTCCCCCTGTCACCAAATTTCCTCAGTTTATCTTCTTCTAGTGCAAATGCTACAATGTTAGCTAATGAAAGCACAATATGATTAAAGGAAAAAAAGTTTCTTGCCGTTCATCCTTCCCCTGCTGTTAGTTTCCTAATTTAAGAACTAGTCCTTGTGTTCAATATTGCACCGTATTTCTTCAGGATGTAATGGTGGGAGGGAGGAGCCCAAAGGATAGGACACATTGATGAAGTTCCTCTGTCAGATGCCAGGTTTTGGCTGGATTCTTGGAAAATTTTGCTCTTTGTATTAACTGATGTGTAATTCAGAGTAGGGAGATATTGTGTGCTGTTTTCTGACCTTTGCAAACGCTAAATCACGAAAATATCTGATTTATTGAATTTCTCCTCCCTACCCAAAATCTTGCCAAAGTGGTCATGACCACAATAAGTGAACTGAAGTGACTTTGGTATTTGTATCATATACAAAATATTTATTTTGGGACGTAGTTTGTGAAAATATTAATGTAAGAGAGTTTTGGCCAGAATGAAGCTTATAAAGAAGTAACATTTAATCATTAGAGACTGAACTGCACTCAGGCTGAACAGTGGTGTTCAAGATGACTTCTTGAATCAATTTATTCTATTTCTGGTATTAAGCTTCAACCTGGCAGGGTCCTAGGGTTGTCCATAATTCTGCAGATAGTACTATGTCAGTGTGCTCTTAAGTGCTGCCTGTAGCATTCTGCATTGGATTTATTAGAAAGTTACCATCCTTAAAAAAGTAGGGATTTTTTTTTTTCTTCTCTTGGCTTGAATAGGCAATAACATATTTTGGAAGAATGATACAGGTCTTTCTGTTCTGCACCAGACCGTTAGCATGTTTCTCCAATATCAAATACCTTGAAGGAGGTAAAAACTTCAATCAGGATATCATGAATTAGTCTCGTAAGATACTAACTATTCTGGTCACAACGAGGCCTATATAGAAAACGTGCTTAGTTAAACACGTGTACAATTCTGCTTGCAGAACTGTTGTGCCAGGGGCTGGCATCACAGGAATTTGGTCTTCCTCTTCAGAAGAAAATATATACTGAAATTGTCATCTGATTTCTTCTTAAAGTCCTTCAGGCACATGTATAGATAGACATGTAAAATATACAGAGAGAGTACGCAGCTCAGAACCCTAATAAATTGGGTGTTAGCACTATTCATACATTATTTTCTTCTCTTTTGCTGTCCAATGAATTCCAAAGGTAAATTTAGGACTGTTTGTTTGGCTTTTGATTAAATTTTAGAAGTTTTGCTGCTAAAGTTGCTGCGTTTTTGTAGTCCCTCTTAACATGTGCATCTTCCCCATAGTGTGTCTGCGTGTTTGTGGTGCTCTTCGACAAGGGCAGTGGTTTCTGCTGGGCCAGCCAGGGCAGCGGGGGATTGGACCAGGTAATCAGTGCATGGTGCTGCAGAGTGGCACCCAGCCCTAACGGGAACCTCGACATGTTGGTTTGGGTACCATGGAATAGGAATGGTCATCTTATATGCTTAGGGGAATTTGGGATTTGGTAGATGGAAACTGGGGAGGGGAGGTAGTATCTATTCATAGGTCAGGTAAGGTTATGCATTGCCTGGAGTGACTTTCTTTTGCACAAGCATTGGATCATCCATATTCTGAGGCTCAGCTCTTCTTTTTTACCCTAAAAAACCTCTCTCCATTAGCCTTTTGGAAAATGATAACGTCAGTGAGGTCATTCTGGAATTAGATGTTAGGCAAACCACTGGATATTTTGTTAAATAAAATGGTCCTTGCCAATATTTTGCAATCAGTCCTTTAAGTTTAAACCACATCTTAAAATTAAAATGTGTCTATGTCTGTGGATAGATAGATAAACTTGTGTGTGTATACAGTAAGGCCTAAATCCCTCATTAATTATAGTTCTTTTTTCATTGCAGAGATCTTTAAAATAGATAAATAGCAGTTCTGAAATCTGAACTGGAGGGCAGAAAAACTTGATGTGTTTTTAAGATACTTAGAAGTAGACATATACAAGGAGCTGGCTATTTCTTAGTAAGAAAAATGCCTTTGAAAATCTTTCCATAGTCCAGGTATCTGCTTCAAAACCACATCTGATAGGGATCTAATCTCTGTGTTCAATAACATCATCATTAAACATTAACACATCGCAAACAGAATGTTTATCATTTTAACATTACTTTTCAGGATCAGGTTTAAATTATGGTCTGTAAAAACAGTGTAGGCCCTTTTCTTTCTGTCTTGTCTTTTTTTTGTTAAAGAAAGATGTATTTGCTTTCTATAAAATGACTATTTAATACCAAGTGAAAAGATGAATTGCAAATGGTCTTTGCTGGCTTTAACACTTTGTGATCATGGCTCTGCTAGGAGAAAAAAGCTGCATGATAAAGGGACAAACAAACAAAGATGCACAGAGTTGGCAGCAATCTGAAATAAAGAAGATTCTACATTTCAGACAAGCTGTTACTTATTGTGGGAGAAAGGGCTTTGGTTCACGAATGCTCTGGACGTGACAGTGTAACGCTGTGCACGTTGTCACGCAAATTCTAGCTGCACGTTTCCTGTGTTAGTGTGCTTTCTCTGTGTGAAATGACGCTCAGGCTCTGTGGCAGCCCTCCTGGGCCACCGCTGGGCAGCTGAAGGGCTTTTCCAAGGCTGGGGCTACATCCCACGAGCCGTGGCAAAGCTCTGCTGCTGCTGGGGTGTTGAATGGGGAGAGTCAGTGGTGGTGGCGGAGACACAGTGCCCTGAGGCTCAGCGGGGATCACTGTCCTCCACTGCCTGACAGCCCTGCCTCGTTCCCTGGGTCTGGAGCACTTGTTCTGGGCCACGAGGATATTTTGGAACATGACTTCTAGACACTTCCCTGATATACCAAGTGATAACTGTCTCCCCGGTCATTAAATTATGCCCTTTTAAACAGCTGGCAGAAGGTAGACTGATGCCATACATCTCCGGGAAGTGTTGTGATTTTGCCTCCGCTATCTGTGGCTTAGTGCAAAATGGCCGGGAAGACAAAACCATTGCACAACGCCAGCTTGCTCCTTAGAAGGAGGCAGAAAACGTTCATGTCTCAATTTCAGGGGCATGAAGCAACCTAAACTTTTCTTGAACTTTTGTCATCTGCAGTTTGCCCTCTTCTTGTTAATGCCTCCTTCTCAGTACCATATCTCACAGTCAAAAGAACCTTGAGAACATATTTTTCTCCTTTTCTGATCACAGTAGGCCATATTAAATCTTGCATCCCAGCAGGCCCATGCACATTTGTATGTGTGCAAGTTCTGGGACTTCCTCAACTATCAGACTTAGCAGCGAGTGCTTTAGGTTGCCGGAAAATAATTACCCCTCCCAGTTCAGCAGGAAATTTTTAAAACACTTTTTAAAAAGTCCTCAAATGTAATTCTTCAGCTTGCTGTTTTGTGGTTTTTTTTTATTTGGAAGCTTTCAGGTAATTTTTTAGTCTGTCAGTTCAGCTACTCCCTGCAATGCAACTGTTTTCTCCGATTCCCCCACACGCAGGGCTGCGGAGCCTTGGGTATTTTCACCTCCTCGTTCTCGGTCTGTGTGTTGGTTATGTAGTGGATTGCAAAGGCAAACACAAAACTTCACAGCCTTTATAGGAACGAAACACTCTGAACTTATCTGTAGAAGCTGACATAAACAAACATACAGCTGTACAGGGTGCTACACAGGGAGGTGGGTTTGCACCCATTGCACGTAGCTTGCCCACACACGTTCTCGGGGCAGATCTCCGATCTGAGATGGTTTCAATGCTCTTGCTTCCTCCGAAAGACCTAAACATCCTTCTGTGAGTACCAGGCCTTAAAACATGTTTCAAATTGAGGCCTCAAAAATAATGATTAATTTCTGGCAATTCTGGTCACATATTTCTTCATTTAGAGAAAGGAAACCTTTCTGAAGGAGGTCTGAGGATCATCAAGGTCTGGGTAAGTGAGGTCTTGTCAAACTTTTACAAACGAATGTTCTTAAAATTGAATAGCTTTTTTAGTGGCAAGAACCATTATTTCCTTATCTCTGGTTGTTCCTTTCTTTCTTTACTAAGATACTGCTTTCCTGTGTCCTGTTAAATTCCTCATCCTGTTAGAAGAAGGGGAAAAAAAAAAAAAAGGAGAGAAATATTGTACTGAACTGCATGGACATATTGTCATTGTGGTTTCCTATTAACTTTTTGCTGATTCCTGCTTACTTATCATGTGCTTTAATGTTCTGTTACACTTTCCAGCAGCAGTGTGTCTCTAGTGCTTTGTCTCTGAAGCACTAAAACTTACTGTTTGCTGCTTTGCTGTTGTCTTCATCATGTAAAATAGCCTCCTTAGGATCACAAGAACAACGAGGCCAGTTATTTTAATCAAATGATGTTTTTCAGGATCTGGAAAGGTTGCAGTATCAGCCTCTGCTCTGACCCCTAAAACAAAATCACTTCCATTCACATTATTATCTTCGGTGTGTGGGAAACAGCCGGAGTCTGAATATTCTTTTTATCCTCCCTCCGTATTTTTTTTCGTTTCTTTTTTTGTACTTGCTTGGTTCCTGTTGAAAGTGCATCTAACCTATAAACGAACAGCCTCCTCTGTGTTCATTCCCCAGCATTCTCCAAATATTCACATTCTTAAAATACCGTCTTCTTCCTTATTTTCTCAATTCTTTATTTGTTTACACTCAAAAGCTTCTTTGTAGCTGCCTACACTGAGCTGGGAAAACATATAGTCTAGTCCTCCTTTATTTAACTGTACAGTAGATTGTTAATGTCTTTGTTACCAGATACTAGCAAGCTTTATTGAGGACAAATCCATATGCCAGTGAAATTGTACATCATGAATGTTCCCAAATGTATGCAATGTTCTTCAGATTTATTGGATTCCATGGAACATATTCCCATCACAATGCGCAGAGGTTTTAAACATATAACTCCCATTAATGTTAATGGGAGTCACATGCTTAAAGCCCAGCACTTCTAGATAGGAATAGCATTGCTTTAAATGAAACCAGTGTCCACCTTACTGTGAACTATTACAAATAATGATTACAGTTTTCTCCTAGGTATGGGAAGGGAACAAGGTGCTACCAAATCACATCTTTAAACACTTTGTATTGCTAATGTTGCTGGACAAAAAACCTGCGCTAAACTGCATAAGTAACTTGTTACTGGAAATTTTGCTGTGTCGTGTTGAAAAATAAAGTATACCTGTTCAACAGTCAGCCTTCAAATAATAGAAATAAGCATGAAACAACATTCTCTTTAGCAGAAGGAAAGAGTCATCATCTTTCTTGGTAGTACACATCTTATTTTTGTGAATTTGAAATTATATATACACGTAACCAGGACATCCATTCACTGGTAAGAATCCTAGTAGCTTCTCAATGTGGGCTGTTTAATTATGTTTTTCCTAAACCAAACCAATAGCTTTGGTGGCAATTTTGTTTCCAGGTATTATTTCACAATAGTTAATAATACAGTTCTTTCACAATGCTGGAAGTGCAGCAAGGCATGGCATACTGGAACGTAAAGCAATTCTCGAAATGGACAGAATCATTTACTATGGACCCATAAATAGATAGCTGGAGAAATTACACTCCGAGATCGTTAAGGAAGTTTTCGATTACTTTGCATCAGTCTTTTCAAATTTGTCAGTTAACATCTGTATGCTTATCAGTTAACTCGTCACTTGAAGACTAGTCATTAAGGGAATGAGTAACAATCTCTTCAGAGAGAACACTGCAAGTAGGTGGGCTAGTGTTTTAGGTCAACATCTTTGTGTCTTCCTGGAATCTGCGTGAGCAAAGTGTTCAAACCAGGATTTGTTCTTATGTGACTTGTGCCCACGAGGAGCTGTGCCTTTGAAATCCTACTATGGAGTAAGGAGAGCAGATTTCTGACATCATATAGATTCCCATGGAAACTGATTTTGTAGTCCCAAGGGTAGGATTATGTTTTGCTTGCAACAGGATGCAATGGCCTGGGAAGGAGAAACCGTTTACATAGCAAGAGCAGATGTAACTGCTAATGAAAATTACAGCCTGTTTCTCTATTCCTCACTTGCTCCTTGTAGGAAAATACTACTGTAATGTTATGTAATCATAGGATAGGGTTTAAATTCCTAAAACAACCGGGCCACAAACAGAAGGGACAGAAAGGGGATAATTCTGCATGACATAATTGGATATGGCAATAGGCCAAACTGTTTGATTATATTGGAAAAATCCCAGATCCTGTGTATGGAAGATTACTGTGGGAGGGAGAAGCAACATCTTTGCTTGGTTTACATGGCATATGTGTTGGAGAGGCTGAGAAGCAAAGCGCAAAATGTGTCTAATCTTCTTGAAAAGGTCCTTGATGCTTGTTTCGGGAGAAATGCTCAACGTCCTACCTCTTTCTTCTTCCATCAAATCTATAGGGAAAAAATGGTTTATCTAATACAGCCATGAGCTGGGGTTGTTGCGTGGGCAGTCTAAGGGAGGAAGCCTTTAATCCCTAAAAATATTTCAGCTGATTGTCCAAATTTGAGTCTTTTTTTGGTCAGTAGTGGACTTTTTCCAGCTACTCCATTTTATCTTCCAACATCATGTTTCTTGGTCCGTTCCTCTGGTGCTGGCAGTCCCCTGTTCCTCAGAACAAGGCCACGCAGTAGATCTGCTGGTTTGTACAATCATACATACAGAGAAGCATTCAGAGGTTGGGAGATGGCTATCACTGATCACGTGTCAACATCTTCAAAACTCATCTAGATGTGAGCAAACTGTTGCTCAAATAAAGCTCAATTCCTTCCTGCTTGTTCAGTGCTTCGCTTATTATACTAATTTGCAAGCTTTCTGTCTGCAACGTCATCTTTCTTACGCTGGCTTCACTACAATCTACTGATTGAATTACATCTCCAAACAGCCATCTCTGTTGCCCAAGTATCTGAGAAACTAATTTAACTCCAAGCTCAACACTTGTGGAAACTGGAGGTATTGCGTAGTCTTTGCCTTTCCCCTGCTATTCCTTCTGTACCATCAGGCTTTTTACCCACTTCTGCTTCTACCACTTCCTTGCTTGGAAAGGGTGGAAACGTCATTATTTTTTTTTTATCCCCCATCTTTTCTCACAGTGTCTCTGTATCTTATCACTGATTGATTTGTATGCATGAGTCATGGCAAAAACTGAATGCCTCATCTCCCTAACCAACCACCTCCACCTCTACTTTCTGCCCTGTCTCCCAGTCCTGTCATGTGAGTATCATACTTGACTCATCTCTCTTCTTTGTGTTGCTTCATCACACAAGTGGCCAGGAGTCCTGTTGAAACACTTATGTTGACTCAGGATTAAGTTGGTAGATAGAGGGTTCACTGGTACTTTCCATTAGGTTGGACTGTTCCAAGAACTAAAACAACCCTTCTTCAGCATCTTTGTCTATCAGATAGTGTATCTAGCTAGTGTTAAACTGGGAAGAGATTAATTGAGGAGGTTTGAATGACTTGCCCAGGGGCCAGGAAGGACACTGCACAGGGCCAGACAGTGCCAGAGTATTGTTTGAGTGGAAGGAAAGGCATCAAATTATTTTTCTTCCCTTCACTGGTTTGGCACACAGTGATCCAGAATGAGTGTGTCCTTGCAGTCCAGCCAGCTACAGAAATTGTTCCCTCTGAGCATCCTTGCGCAGACTGCAAGCAAAGACATCAGGAAGAGCACGGGTGGGCTCGTAGCTGCCCAGTGTCAGTGGTGGTTCCATAGGTAGAGTTCTCAGCAGTGGAGTTAGTGCTTCTGGGTATTTTAAGGTGATGTATTAGCCTAATTTATAAGCTGCGTATATGGCTGGAGTCTGAAATGAAAAGAGAGATGTGACCATTGAGTGGCCTTCAGTGAACCTGGACAAAAGGTGGTGTTCTTGGCCAAAGCTTGCTACAGAATTTTATTCTTATTCTGAATGGCACTGACCAACACTCATACTCTTCCAGTTTGAGAAGCATAAAAAATGCACTTCCAACTTAGTGGAAATAAGTACAATACGAGCAATGAATCCTCTCAGTCAAAACCAGGATTGGTTGTATTACAAAAGCTTTGTAAAACAGTAAGATTGCTTGGCTAAGGTGCCTGGACAACATATCCTGTGGGATTTTGCATCACTGTTTACTGCAAAGTGGCATTTTATTTTCTGATTTATTCAAGGTAGACACCTCAGTGCAAGACACTTGAAATCACAACAGCTGCTCTGGCTGACGAGGAAAGTACTAGCCAAAATTATCCTGTACAAGGTCATGACTGGATTTGCACAAGCATGATTAGAAAGCAGAATCCACCTCACTGCTATTTAAATCTCTGTTGGGTCCTGTTGACTCCTATGTGCTTCCCAGCCTTATGAGAGGCCTGAGGCCCATCGGTCTCAGTTACTGAGACAGCAGAGCGTGGGATAAGCACTGGGGAGTGTGACGGGAGCGTGGAAAGAGACTGGTCTGCAAGTGATGCGGAGGATTTGTTGGGAGAGGCAGCAGGATAAACATCATGGTGTCGTCTTTGGTGACTGGAGACATGTAGGGAGGAGAGAGCAAGTGTGTATCTTTCTTCCTGCCTACTGTTCACTCTGTTCTCCTTACTAAGCTTGTCCTCCTTTGAGTCCCCTGTTGATAAAAACATTATAAATGGAAAACGTAACATAGATATAAAATGACATGGCAAAGTGGTGAAACACAGTACCGAAGATGTTTGGCTCAGAACATCCCCTTGCACATGGGCAAAGCAAATTTTAACCTGACAGTGGCCCAAGGCTGAGGATTTGATATTCTTTATTTACTTGGCATGGCTCTAACACTTTCTTTGGACTTTCAAAATCCCTTAGCTAATATTGCTGGAAAACCTATTTGTGGAGAAATGTTGATCACCATACTGAAGGGTGCCTCATCTTTATTCTAATCTGCTGTCATCTGGGTGCCTTCCACTGGATTACAGCTCCCATTGCTAGGCATTATACTTGGGAAGACTGCTTGCTTGTTTTTTAAAAAAAAAAAAGCGGGGAAGAAAGAAAGAGGGGGAAAAAGGACTTGTGCGCCTATGGTGAACTTAATTAACATCACTGGAGGGACAGCAATAAAGTTCTTAACAGGGCTATAGTAAACCTTGCAAGACATGAACAAGTCAAAATATTATTGACGTATTCAATTATTTGCAGTTGTGGGGGTTTTGTTTTCTCTGACGACTCCTGAAAATAATAAAGCACTTAAAAGTTCCGCTTTCACTTGGCTGACCTAGCGCTCTCGCAGCAGCACAGTGTGTTACCCCGGGAGGGAGCTGAGCCGGAGCCAGCGCGGGGCGAGGAGCGCTGAGAAAGCAGTACATGCAGTCCCTCAGGAGGGGAGCAGCTCACATTCATCTCGAGGGGCTCTTCCTGCCTGGCCTGTATTATTTATTTTACTATTATTAGCATTTCTGAGACACCAATCACTATGGTAACTGGGTGCCCATAATAACTTTGCATTTATGTGATTCTTTTCGCCAACAATTTCTGTACTTCACAGTTACTAATTACTTTCACCCCGCATGCATGGCCCGTTGCACTCTCTAGGTTGTTAGACCTGAAGACTTCTTACAGATGGGAAGACTGAGGTGCAGAGGGTTTAAGGACTGAGTCTTTATGGGCCTCCTCACTCCTGGACCTGCCTCTCCACAATAAACATTGCTGCATTTCAGCTGCTTTCCCTGGCTTCCTAGAGGCGCATTGCAACAGGGACTTAAACCAACAACCCCCTGTAGGCTTCATCTTTCTTTTTAAATTGTACCCATCACTTTCCTTCTGCTTGCTGAGCCTTTGAGACCCAGTGCTGGGAGCCAGGAAAAGCTTTGGCTGAATGATCTTGATGCAGGTATTTCTCACAGCTCTTCAGGAGTGCATTTTGCATCCAGCCTTGCATAGACAGACATAGTGAGCATCGTGACCCCATGGGAAGTGTAAAGAAGGACTATGGAAGGACCTCAGCAGTTGTACAGCTCAACTGTTGCCCCTGACAGCTTCAGAGGTGCAGCCAGGCTTGGCCGCATGGTATTCAGCATCAGAGACGTTTGTCGAGGGATGACCGCTATGGTACCCGCCACCCTGCCGGCAGGTTAGCCGAGTACACCTCGGAGGAGAAATCCCGTGCACAGCAAGATCGCAGGGTAGCAATCTCATCCCTGCATTTTGCTTCAGTTTTCAGCAGCGGTCAGGACCATCCACTGCCTCAATAGTGTCATTTGTAATCCTTCTAATATTTCTGTTTTTAAGGTCATCTTAGCTTAGGGGCTGCATGGAGGCTGAGTGGCCAGAAGCCTGTGAGCTCTGGGGTTGTGGAGGGCAAAGACACAGTCTGCAGCAGTGCCACTATGCACATCACGGGAAGAATTATGGTTGATTTTTACATATATCTATAACATCTGTGTGGCTAATAAAATTGACAGAGTTTGTCATAATCAGCCTGTACTCTCCAGTGAGAGAATTATGTCTGAGCATTTGGAAGTCTCATGCACAGGCAGTTAGTGAGGGAATATGCTGCGGAGATTAAGTTGTTTCTGCGTGGCAATGGATACCCACGCTGAAACGCAATGCCCACTTCTGTGCTGCAGCGGGGCTTTCAGAAAGAGTATATTGTTAAATGGGACACGGCTAAAAACCCATACATTTGTGTGGGCACCCACTGTTGTGAGTGTGCGTTTACATGCACACGGTTGCACTAGGGTAGCATATTTCCAACGCAGCCGAAACTCATCCCAGAAATACTGCGCTGAACAGCCAGTCCCCCGATCCAGGTGGCAAAGGGAAAGACCCCATGAAGAACAACATAAAAGACACCGCAGATTTCCTACCAAACCCTCACCCACCGGTGTGCCTGGCATTGCCTGCGCCCTCGCAGCAATCCTGGGCTGGCTCTGTCGGAGGGCGTTGTGCCTTGGTGCTTTCTGAAGTCCAACACCCAAAAACCACAGAGGGGGGGTGGAATGAACTTGAACCTCCGACCTGCTAGTCCTCCAAGGGCTGAAACGTGAGAAATCAGCACATTTTGTGAAGTTATGGCTTTGTAGAAAATCATACAGTGACATTTTGTAATAATGTTAATTAGTGTGCTACTCAGTGGTTATTTATTTTTTTTCACTGTTGTGATGGAGAGTTGGTAAAATCCATGTTCTGTTGCTGGATCAAATGTAATCAGCTGATAGCTGTCAGGTTCCCCAGGAAAAAAATGGACAAATAATGCTGCGATGACAAATTCTGATCACATTCATTCTATAAGCAGAGATAGTTGAAGTTTCGTATCTGATGGATTGAAAAACAGTACTCAAGAGGGTTTCATATACTCTGTATTTATTTACTGCATTTTGTTGGCTATGGGCTTAAACAAAATTGGTTTTGCATCCAAAATGTAATCTGAATGCCTCTGAACACAAGAAGGCAGATGAGCACAAGTCATTTGGTCATCCAATTCCTTTGCAT
This sequence comes from Sagittarius serpentarius, assembly GCA_034782735.1. Taxonomy (NCBI): domain Eukaryota; kingdom Metazoa; phylum Chordata; class Aves; order Accipitriformes; family Sagittariidae; genus Sagittarius; species Sagittarius serpentarius. The sequence goes on along the minus strand of JAVKLA010000088.1, from coordinate 37,878,044 downwards.
GTGCATATAAACACTTCTTTTTGAAATATCGGGGTGGGCAACATTTAGCAGTTTGTTAAAAATACGGACTCTGATTTTTCAAGATGATGACTTGATTTGCTATAAGTCTGGAAAACGCGTATTTCTGACCGTGCCTGTTCTGTACATCCCGCCTTTTCATAGCCCTGTCAGCTCTGTGACTTAAAAAACCTCTCGGATCAGCATCTGATATTGCTCATTTAAGTTCAGAAAGAACCCAAACCAAATGAACCTCTTCTGTCGCTCCCCTGTCTTTCTGGGATGGATATCGCCGTTCCTGCTCCACCTTTGGAGAGAGTTTTGGGGCCTGACCCAAAACACATAGATTTCTGAGGATTTCGGATCAAACCCACGTTGCCGTAAGAAGCAAGCACTGAACTGCCACTTAAGAGTGAGCTCAAGTCTTTTATTGTTTTAGATCCAATGATAATAAAGACAAATGCATTGGATTAATAATGCTTCTACCTTGAAATTTAATTTAAAATCCCTTGTAATGTAATCACATTTGGGTGTGCCATTACCCAGATGGAGAGAAATTTGTTTTGTTGAGAAATTACTTTAGCATAAGAATGACTTGAGTTTATTAACAGGGAAAAAACATGACTCCCCTCCCCAACCACTCCCCATGCATTCCAAAAATAAGAAACTCATTTCAACATGGACATTACTGGTTAAAAAATAATTACACATAATGAAATGTCATATTTCACACATACTCCCTGCAAACCACGCTTCTTAGTCTTCCCCAAAACACTGCAGGGTGTAACCAGCTCTTTCTTCCTCCTTCATGAAAAGAATATTTCACAATGGAATTGTGCGATGACAAAAAAAAAATGATGCTGGAAAAGCATCACTACCCAGAGAGACATAAGGAATTGCCACAGGCCACTGCATATAATCCCACACAATATTAAGTAGTCATTGTATCTCTTTCCAAGGCTTCATTCTTCTTTTGTGACCTACAGCCTCAATGAGAGTTTTTGCAGAAATAGAGCACCATGGACCAGCAAATTTGGGAACCGTGTCATTTGACAAAAAATGTTTGGCTTAGAATGTTATATTTTTTTAATGTATCTTTCAGCTGCTGTCATTAAAATTGTTAAATAACATTAGAAACGTGTTTTGTCCATTACCTTGGGGACAAGTATAAAATATTGAGCTGTTAAATGCATGCCACAAAAAATAAAACTGCACAGTGCGAATGCTGCACGAAGAACTTTCTTAGGTCGGCGTTTGCAGGGCTGGACATCTGTCAGCACACCTCAGCCTCCTTACGGAGGCTTTCCACTGTGGGGACGGCTCTAATTACTTGTGATTAGATAGTCACAGATCGGGGAGATGCTTTCCATAAATGTTTGTTTGCATTTAAAAGCAGATTTCTGCAAAGATTCTGGTGCTGACAGTTTCGCTCCAGGAGCACTTGCGAAGCGCAGATGCGATACCCACATGTGCACAATGTGTGCAACCCGTGTTGTGCACTGAGGCCTCTTTACCAGCTAAATTTTGGGTTGTTTCTTCAAGCAGGGCTTTGGTGGGGCTGATACTTATTTTGTTAAATATATTCAGTATGTGAAGAAACACGTACATCATTCTGCATAAAACTGAATCACCCAAATTACTTTTGTGCCTGAGAACAAGAATATTCAACACACACATTAATGCTAACTCATTTCTAATTATGTATTTCTTAATATGGGCAATGCTGCGTATCTCTTGAGGCAGGTATTGTAGTTCTGTGAGCTTAGGTTTGGATGGCTAAAACTGTTTTATTCCTACAGTATTCCTTTTTAAATAAATACATAGAGATAAGCCTGTGATGTTACTAAGAAAAGACACTGCTAGAGGTTATCTATGATTATCACAACGGCAGTAGACTGGGATAATGGTGCTGAGTTAAAGTTCCTGTGGCAAGACCTTTGCAAATTCCAGGGATTTTTGAGGATAGTAAGAGGGAAACCAAAGATGTTTCAGTTTTCTTTGCTCCTTAAAGCTCCACCCTGAACTAAAAGAGGTAGCAATGTTGGAAGAAATGAAAGGAACAAAGCCAGGCAGGTGAGGAACTGATTGGGAACCACAGTAAGAAAATAAAGACAGGGAAGGAAATTTGACAAACATTTTTAATTCTCCTCCTTGAATGAAACAGTTATGTGGGGGAAAGAGAATGCTCATTTAAATACTGAAATTTAAAAAATCAGTTTAACCCCCAACCTACTCCTGCCTGTAATTAACAGTACCCAATGGTAACACTTATTAACCCCAGTAACACTTTGTTTAAAAAAAATACTTTGTAAAATTGCAGTCTGTTTTTTATTGCTGTGCTTTGCTGGATGTCTGGGAGAGGCTATACAGCCACCCATAACCCACTCCATCCTCAAATCCGTGCATGCTTTAGATTCAGAGCTTTGAAAACCAGCTAAATTTACACCCAGCTTGCTCTGGGAATAAATCTGCTCATTTAGATGAGGTCTCATTTGAAATGGCTTAGCCCAATAATTAATCATTTCATTCTCTTTATATATTTGTGGGTATTTGAAAGAAGTTTGATTAGTTACTAGTGATTACAGTTTCCAGCACCCTGCAAAGGAAATAATAAAATAAAACCCGTCAGGCTTTTGGAAAGGATTGCTGGGGCTGAATTTGGGCTGAATTTAATAGCAGCTTACTAACTGGCCATTATTTGTCTGCCTTTAACAGGAACTCCATAATGAGGTTATCATCCAGGAGTTAATACTGAGTTTGGTTTTAAACCCTGTGATGGGAAGATACTATACTATGAACAAAGCAGCGATGGCTTTCAAGTTCCTTCCCAGGCAGGGACGGCACGAGGAGAGCAGCGGTGCTGTTTCGGATCGCACGAGCACAGGTACCCACCGCCCCACCCTCTGCCCGGCCCCGCGGGGCGCTCGCCCTCCTCCTGCTCGGTCGTTTGGGCTAGTTCAATAACTGCAAGAAAACAGACAAGCTTCCTGTTGCTGATCTGTTGTTTCTAAAGGCACTAAATTATTTTAAGGAGTCCCGAGATTCAGGTCGGAAGATGTTTGCCTGATCCCAAGGTTTTTTGCTTGTAAGGAGCTGCAGAGGGGAAAAAATTGTGTCGGCCTGAGTAGGTATTACGCATCTAACGCTGCCCATCGTTTCTTATCTATATTGTGGCCACAGCGGATGAATGTCAGAGTTCAACATACCCATGCTGTTTAACCTGGTGCTATTATCACAATGACCTTAACCAGCTAGGCAGTTCACAGAGTAGGCACTAAACAGAGCATGAGATGAATTTAATGGATTACTAGGGAGTATGTTATTGCAAGGAGAAGCACCTGTGGAGCAACATATTTACCTCAGTTCCACTGAATGAGCATGTTGAAAGTGAATTGGCACAGCCTTCTGCTTTATGAAAGGAAGTATTTTGTCATTCTTCATGCTTTCATTAAGAGGATTTAAGGCAGAGGATGCTGAAATGGTTCTGTGTTGGCACCAAAAAAATCACAGATTGATAGTGAAGCTTGAAAACAGTAAAGCATCTGATTTTTGCTTTTTCATCAACAAGCCTAATAAACCAGGATGAAACTATTAACATACAAATAGACAACCTTCTGATTAAAACAGCAGCAGCCAGCCCAGCCTGAAAAAGACCTCTTCATGCAGAAAGCGATTATGATGGCAAATGTTGTCCGATGCACTTCCATTTGCAACAAACCTAGAAAATCAAAATGTAACCAATCATAATTTTGCAGAAAACACTGCTGTTACTTAAAAACTAAGATGCTTTTGATTTTTGTGATCTTGATTGGCATTTTGGAAGCCCCCAAATCTACTGCAAAGTTTTAGTCCTTTGAATTTCTACCGTAGACATATACTATAAATAAGGAATAGTAAGCTCTCGGGATAAAGTGTTGTGGGAAACCTCCCCAGAGTAAAGGGAGACATGATCCTAGGTTATACTACTGTAGTATACTTACTTTCCTTTCCTGCATCTCCCCCAAGATGATCTTCCGTGGGAAGAATATACTTACTGACTTAACCATCATTTACCAGTCTACCTCCTGGTGATGATAACCTAGTGGAAAGAAGTTTCCTGATTTTAAAGTCAAGCCATGACAACTGAGGCCACTAAGCTATTTCAGCGTTTGCATAAAAGGAATTTTGTTTTGTCATGAAATGAATCACTGGCACAGGAGAGTTTTCCCTCGTGACAAAGCAAACACGGTTTCCTGTTTACGCGGACCGAGAGGTTCCCTGCACAAACCATCGCGAAAGCCTGTCCAGAAGCATGTTCAGTCCTCTGAGCAGAGAGGCTTTCCAGTAACGCTATGCTGCCTAATTCCAGTTTATGCAAGTGGAGTATAAGTGGTACCAAGCCCTACTGGACTTCCTGTTGCCCCCATTCAGAAAGGGTGTAAATACCTGCCTAAATTCCTCCTCACTCAGGGCGGTGCGGAGGCTCACCTGTAATTTAAAGCATGTGTTTAAGTCCAGTTGATTTCTGAGGTGAACACGTGCTTATGTTAGATATATTTTTTCCATGTCTTGAACCTCAATACACGCTGCTCCTTCTGGAGGAAAGAGCCAAGATGCATTTTTCCAGGTAGAGATAGGAGTGCCTGTAGAATTGTCTGAAGGAATCCACTTTATTTCACCCGAGAGAAGCAGTTCTCTTAGATGTTTTTAAAAGAAGTCTTAACATGGGAACTCTGAAATATCGACACTTTTTAGTATCTTTCCTAATTTTGATATTGAGGCAAGTATGAATTTAACGTGTCAGTGAGCTCACCATCCAGTTTCCTTTTCGTTTCATGAAACTTATTTTGCATGTTCCTTTCTAGGAGGACATAAAACTGGTAACTTCTTACTTATTTAGGTGGTCCAAAACCTGATCATCCTATATTGTGAAAGAATTCAGGGTTGGAGCATTGTGGAACGTGATTTCTGCGTCACACAGAGTTAAAAACCTAATTAGATAGCTGAAGTCCAAATGTGCAGACACTCTTTTGCACTCCAAAATAGTTGCATCAGCTATCAATCAAGTGGACAAATGATGCAGACAGGCAACCAAGGGTTTTCATTTGTGAGTAATACTAATTGTGGGTGTAAAATGAAAGATATAATAAGTGATGAAGGTACCACTCAGTACTTGGATAAAGTGCTTTCTAAAGTTGACTCCAAATGGGGAGTTACAAATGGGACGCTTTTATAAGCAAATAAAATTTCAGCTCTGCACTGACCATTTCATGTTCTTGAAAAAATATATAGAAGTGCCCATTGATTATTGTTCTCTTGATTTTGGTTTTCAAGCACTGTATTCTGGCTCACAGTTCATTAGTCTGGAGTAATTGGGCTGGGAGAGCAGCATTCAGACCTCAGTTCAATATGCAAGGCAAATAAATTATGCAATTATCCGATACAGAGTCAGAGTAGCATCATATGGAAACAAATGGTGCCAAATCAAGACCACATGTTTTTAAGAGGATTATGAACTTAAGTGATATGCAGCTAAATGTCATCTATTCGCAAAGAATTGAGGAATTTTAAAAAAATCCTTTTGAAGATTCTAGTGAGTATCGTAATCGTAAAAACATTTGCCAGGATTTTTCTGAGGTCAGTGTCAAGAAGTCTGAAATTCAGACAGAAATTACTCTATTCCTGATAATCCTTTGTGAATGGGATTCCTGATTGCCCTTCACTAGGGTCTGATCATTTCCCCATGGAAGACTGGACATCTGAACCAATGATTTCAAGCAGTGGTTGGCACCACAAATTTTCAGATGTTTAAGTTTTTTATAAATCATGTTAGAATGCACCAGTCTTTATTTACAAGGATTTAAAATCTAAAAATCTCGGAGATGCTTTCTGCTTTCTTTTTTTTTAAAATAAGTGGTGCATTTATGGCATATAATGCCCTTTGTTTGCAGTGACTTGACAAAAGACCTTTGAATTTTCCCTATCTAGATACTGAACAGAGCTCTTCACCTCACGTCTGTCACTGAGGTCTACATGTGGTTGCTAAGCCTCCACTATCACATAAAAGGGTGGAGACAGGGTAGCAGTTTTTTCTGGAAAAGAGACAGATGATCATGCCAAGTTGCATAGAAGTATTGGCAATAGCTTTCTTGGGGAGAGATTGAGACAGCTTTTGACAGGAGCCAACACCCATTTTCAGATGAAAAACGTTCATCCCACCATCTCACTCCTTAGTCTCTTCTCCAGCAGACACTTCTCTGGGAAAACACCCACTGCTGCATGTCTGAGGCCAGTGGAGATCCTGTGACTTACTTTGCGGTTCCTAAATCTGCAGTACCCACCCTGCCTGCGCTCATGCTGTCTTTTTATTGCGTTTTTGCCTCCATAAAATACTATGAACAGCCAACTGGCTACATTTAAATGTAAGGATGCGAGTGAAACGGGTTTCTCTCTGCTTGTTGTGTTGTTTCTAGAGACTTTATGGTGGTATCTTGTCTTATTTGTCCCAGTATCAGTCTGGTCTTCGTTTTATATTGTCTGGCAGTTTGGTGTTTAGAGTGTCCCATCTTGCAGGCAGCAGGAGTCTAATGGAGCTCACATCTCCTTGGATTCATGTAGGAGGGATGAGAGGGAGCCCGCGGTCAGCACGTGCATTGCTGGTTCAGGCAAAATGGACTCTGTATACACACATGATGTAATTTTGACTAAATTCAAGCCCAAAGGAATCACTATTTTCTTATGTTTTTCTCTCACGTGTGTTTTTAAGTAGCTATAGTTTGGATACTAGCTCACATAAGTCCCATTCTCTGAATGGTTTGGGTTTTGGTGCTGGGACTGGGTCATATAAACCTGTTTATTCAGTTAACTCTGTCAGCTGAATTCAAAGCAATCTGGACAGGTCTGCTATAGAGACCTGAAACACGTAGCCAAGAGGAGGCAATTCTCAAATCATCTAAAATCTTATTGACAGATGCAACCAAGTAAATAGTTTTAAAGCTTTTGTATAGAAGACACTAAAGATCCTTATAACTAAGTCATTAAAATACATTTTAAGAGTGAAAAAGGATGAGAGCGTATTTCCAAATGCACATTTCAAAAGAGACATTACAGGATTGCCAGAAATTTTTGGAAATCGAGGAGATAGCAGTATCTCCCATTTAGATAACCAAGCAGGAAACAAGTGCTGCGAGCTTTGGGAAGCCCGTGGAGCACAGGGATGGGCATCAGAAGGCAGAGGTAAGGGAAGGACACTTTGTGGGCTTTATTGTGTCCCAAGACGGTGTATCCTATTTTCTACACTAAAAGAACACACCGTGTTGGTTTTCTGCAATAAGCAGGATATTGTTTAGGTCCTTTTCCAACAAAGTATTATCAAAGTTGTGGGGTTTTTTTGTTTTGCTTTTAACTGAGGGCAGCAGCAAAGTTCAGAGCACCGTATGCAGATGTTACAGGGACACGAAAGTACAAGATAAGGTGCTTCCTACCACAGGAAGGCTATTTTAACGGTTGGTTTATAAGCTGATATTTACGAAGGAAGGAAAGTCAAAGGCAACCATAATTAATGTCATCATTATGGTCCAGATTTTCAAAGAAACGTACTGGGATTAGGAGCTCAGTTGCTTCAGCTTTTCAGAAGACTTTAGCACAAGATTAGGCAGCGTTTGAAAGACAATGAGCACCAAAATCTAGGGTGGGTTTTTTTTCTGATTTTTGTATAAGGAATCTAAGTTCTCTTCAAGTATATGGATTGCAGATGGAAAAGAGTGTTAACAAAAGGGAAGGTAAATTCACAGACCTCACCATCTTCCCTCATTAATGGTTCTCAGCAGAACATGCTGAGCTTTCTGACTTTCTATTTATCATCAAAACAATTTTTGTTATTTGCTGAATGGTTAAAATTTCTTTTCCTGATAATTTGGGGAGGTAGCTGTTTATCATACAGAATGATAAACAAAAGCAGCGAAAGTCTTTTCAAATGGGTTAGTTTGCAGCCCTGTAGAGCTATGCTTCATGAGTTTATTTGCATCGTCAGTAGAATCTAAACTAATTTAATTCATGGTAGGGAGCGCATGTTAATGACTTCACTGGGTGGTTAAAGGTAGTGCACACCTCCCTCCTTACTTAGTGGTTTTGATCTACAAGCAGGTCAATAGATCAATAACACCTGCTGTCTCGTGGGTGGTAGGGACCCCGTGTGAATTGAATTCATGGTGGCCATGTCATTCTCCGTAGATCCTTTTATACGTCACAAGAACTAGTGGTATGTTTGCTACCACATCAAACAGACTGAAGGTTGAATCAGGTGCAGAAATTAGCTATATCCCTTCCCAGCAGAACGAGGTGCTGCTGGCCAGTGGGAAAGGAAGGGAGGGAGCTCTGTTGTCAGCTGAACAGCATTTATGCTTTCCCAGCTTCCTCTCTTGCAGGCTTGTTCTGACTTCAACAACTCTCCTGGCCTTCACAAGCTTGAAAAACTGTATAAAGGAAGGAAAAGAAAAGGTATTTAAAGGAATGAAATTAAGAATTGTAAAGATCTTTGAATAACTAGTGTTTTCAAACTGGGTTAAAGCAGACTTAGAGTAATCTGACATGGTGTAATCCTAGTGAAGTTGCAGGAAAGCAGAAATTAAGTATTTATTTGGGGTATTACAGTGTCTAGTATAAGATATTGTTAAGTACTGTCAGTAACTCATTATATATTTATTTAAAAAAATAAGAACTTAAAAGAAAAAAGAAATTTCAGATTAGAATGCAGTTGCTGTACATGCATTATACATGCTTCTCCTTCTGTTCCACTAATGGATCCTGACTGCCAGAACAGCGAAACGAACCATTGAAATTAGCGGAACTAAGACCCAGATCTATTAAAAATTTTCATTTCCCTCCAGTGTAGAATTTCAGACAGATCCCTGATTTCTGTGAAGCATTTCCAAAGTAACATAGCTATGCTATAAAATGAGTTTTCTGTCAAAGGGAATGAGCGTGGTGGTAGAAGCCATTGAATCTTCTGCTTCCTAATGGCCAGGCAGCAAAGACATGAAAAACAAAGGATGAAGCATCTCTAGTGGCATATCATTAATGCTGGTGGCAAGTTGAGGAACTACTGGGGAAAGAAACATCAATAACAAAAGAGGCTGAGATGAATGAAGCAGTAGTCATCAGCATGGAAATGCCACCTTAATTATACTGGGTTCTAAAAAGAACTAAATCAAGGCAGATATATTGTGCCAAAAGCTGAAACTATGAGGCACAAGCCATCCATTTAGGTTCCACTACCAAGCAGAAGAATCTGAAGTGCGGTTCCCCGATCTCATCAGGGGTGTATTGCAAGTCACTGCTGGAAAATACTACCTCTTACCTTTCAGTCCTTGGTGATCTCCCACTGCTCGAAGAGTCACCAATCCCAGGATTTTCACATTCTGAGCGAAAATCAGAGATGGAATATTATTGCAGTTGGAAACTTATTTATGGGTCATCAGACAAATAAAACATGCACCAGAATTTATTGGCTACACCAGTTACCCTCTTAAGGGGAAAAAATATTGGTGAAAATAACATTAAAATATACTGCAGAAATGTCAACAATCCAATCTTCAGTACAGAGCATTTACCAGGAAACCCTGTAGTATTAAGTTATGCTTCATTTTTAACACGCTGCCCAAACATGCTCTGCTTTTGCCAAAATAATGGAAGTCTGAGCCTTTGCTGGGAATTTCCATACTTCTGTGGCTTTAAGTTATATCCTTTTTTTTTTTTTTTTTAATCATTTTTGGTAATGGGAAGTTTTAGTGCCTGGAAAATTTGAGACACTAAAGGAACCCAAAAAAATGTATACGTAGGAGAGGGTTTGGGTTTCTTCTGAATCCTGGTCAGACTCTGGAAAACAGAACCAAACCTCAGAACCAAAAATTCCTTCATGATTTTTCAGCATTTTTGCTAATGCCGAGTTCCAGGGTCTGGTTTACATTGGGAAACCTTGACTCCTGGCTCCAAAGGGTTCAATTAGTCAAAATGGTTGGCAGATGGAAAAAAAAAAAAAAAGTTCCATCCAGTGTTTTGTACAATAAAAATAGACTCAAGACACAATGGCCTTACCTTGAACTTTGCAGGCCAACGTCACATAATGATAAAGAGGGAGTCAGCTTTTAAAACCTGGATTATCTACCAGCACACGTACAGAGTGCCAAGCTGGGCTGCAAGGGGGAGAGGCATCAGAATCCAGCAGGCTGAGTGTGTGATTATTAATTTAATAATTTTTTTTTTTTTTTAACCCAGATTGAAGATGCAAATTCTGGCAATGAGAAATAACTTGACATGGATATTATGAGATTACCAAAACCTCACAATACTAGTAATAACAATAATCATCTGTTATGTGAAGAGATGCTGAAATCTATGGAAATTTTAAAATATTTTTCTTAGAAATCTTTCTCCTAAATGCTTTGTCTTTCCTGAAAGAGACAGAAAAGCAGATGCATAACACTTTTTATGAACTTTTATGCTTAAATACAGACTTAGATGCCCAACTGTAAGAACTTGTGTTTGAAAATACAGTTATGAAGCAGAAACATAACGCGTGCCCTAATTTGAGATCAAAATTATTTTTACTCTAACTATCCCTTAAGATAGGTGGGGCAAAGAATTATACCCAACATTATACAACTGATCATTCTGAAAAATTAATATATTCACGAAAAAGGAGAGGCATGCAGGGAAAATTTGCAAATTGGCAAGTGTGACTTACTACACAAATGATTTCGTACAAAATAAGCTCTAGTCAAAATTTCATGGCCGAACCGATGTTTTGGATAATAAATGATATAATACAGACAATAAAAAGCGGACAAATTCTTCACCATTGTCAATGACAGTACCTGGCAGTACAGGGCACATGGGCTTTGGAGATTTATCTCTAAGCACAGAATGAAATTCCCAGCTGGTGGGGATTACTAGGGCACAGCTGAGGTCCTACATTGTAATATTAATAAAGTTTTCCAGAAAGCATAAGAGCTCCACGTATCCGCACTTGTACATCTACAGTTTTACATCCGCTCTTGGCTGTCACTCAGTGTTGGATGCAACTGGATACTTAACATCTAAAGAGATGGAGAAATAAATTGCATTGCTCTCAGTGCAAGTCTGATCAAGCTCTGAAAGGTGAGGTAAGTCTGCTTCCTATTGCTCATGTCCTTCCTTCTGTTCCCTAAACCTCTACCAGGTTCGATTGCCATCTCTTTCCCTCTCCTGTATCCCTCCTCTGAGGCTACCCTGCCCCACTGGGGCTGTAGCCCCCCTTGCCACCACGCATTTCTCCGTGGCAGCAGGGCTTTGCTATGCGTTTGACCAGCGTTGCTGGTCCGGGGTGAGGACAGGCGTATGCGGGGTGGCTCCCGACATGATATCATGAAGTGTTTTGGCAGCGCTTGTGTGGTTGAACCACGTGACTGATGCTGCAATGCCAGCATTTTAAAGAAGTGATGTTCACATGTTTGCGATTGCTCTGATGGTTTGGACTCCTCTGAGTGTACAGCAGATGGCCCCCACCTTTATCTTCAGGGAGTGTCTCGTGTTTATTCGTGGTAGTAGTCCAGAAAAGCCACTGAATCTATCCCAAATCATATGTATTCAGAGGGATAAAGATGTTCAGCTAAGCCTGGGAATCATTAGGTGGCTGCCTTGGAGCCAAGGCTGTTTGGACAGGGCTCAGTTTCACAGCTGGCAGAAGAAGGAGAATCTTTTTTTCCTTCAACTGCTGAGACTGTCAGCAGCGAGCTTGCTGAACCACCTCACGGTTCTTGGGGGTTTGTGGGATGGTGGAGTGGATGTCCTGTTCAGTGAACTCTGAAGACATCTTTTTTGGTGCATGTGTGTGACGAGGTGTCTTTAAATGCAGAGCCCGCTGTCTGTTGTTTCATGGTTTGGGTTAGAGTTTTGGATGTGTCTGACAGTCTCCTTGGGATAGCAGTGGTGGATCCTGGTATTTAAAGAAGGAGGTGGCAAGAGTGGAGGGTCTCAAGAGGCAGAGTTTTTCCTTTGAATCATAATATAATTCACTCCACCTGAACCTCCAAGTGAACCTTCAGAGCCCTGATTTCTCTAATCTCTTAAAGGCTGAGCTCCTGGGTTCAGCCTGTCCCAAAGCACATGCTTCTGACTTGACACAGCTGTCCTAGAGGCCAGGAAAAATCAATGTATACCCTTGTGTTAAACCCAGCGAGGATTAGCAGAAGGGATGTGCTAATGAATTCCATGTGAATATGCTGCAGCAGACCAGTCCTACAAAGAACAGAAATAATTTGGTAGAAAACCTGCCTGGTTTGCTTTCCACCTTGGACTGATCACTGAGCAGGCTGTTACTCAGAGCAAGGGCTATTCCCTGAGATGCCGCTAACATCACTGGCGTGGTGTGAGGTGTGGTACCCTGCCCGGCGAAGGCAGAGCTGGTGCTGCGCAGATCAGAGCAGGCAGCACATCTTGATGTCTACTGCGACTCATAAGGTAAAGGCTTTGATGTATGTCCAGGACCTGGCCGCTATGATGCAAGATGCACTGCGAAACCTGCTTTTCAGGGAGCACATCCGTAACCATGGGATCTTTGCAAATAAAATCTTGTCCATCAGGAAGCTTGTATCAGTGATTGATCCTTGGGAGTTCCTGAAGAGGAGTTCCTTGTCCTAGATTTGACACTAGTATCCTCCATCTCCTGGGAAGCCCAAGTCTGTCTCATGCTGTTACATGAATAACCAAAGCAAAGGCTTTGGGTTTTGCTTCCAGCTCAAGAGCACTTCAGTTCCAGCATCAGTGCTCCTGTAGAAATGCTAAAACGCCTTCTTGTGTGATGTCTTGTAATTGAACTTAGTTGTAGTACCTCACTCATGAAATACACTGCACTGAAAGCCTCTAGGTTTTCACTAGCGCAGCAGCTATGCCAGCTGGCTGAGAGAAATTGTTGTGATAATTTTTCTGCTTTTCTCACTCGCTTCCCTATAACTCACTATCCTCAGATTTACTTCTTTTCACTAGCCTGGCTCCAGCTCTTCTCTTTGGCAATGCTGCTGGTTGCTCTCCCATGCCCATGTGCCTGCACGCACAAACACAGGCTCAGGCAGATGCACGTAACCTGCCGTCACGATTCACCCCTCTCCCTTGCTAATTGTAAGAAAAAAAGGAAAGGAAGAGTGAAAACAAAAGTGTTACACAGAGGAACGAGACAAAAATAGAAATCTAAGGATATGGTGGTTGTAAGGGATGCCCAGAAACCTCCTTCTGGAGTCTCAAGTCTCTTTTAATCATTTCTCATACTTGCTTCACTGCTCTCCTTTCAGTTGTTCAGGCCAGGTTGCTTGGTAGACTTTTACTGCCAAATGCTGTTACAACCAAGCTGCTCTGATCTTTAGCCAAATCTTGGGAAAGAAGTGGGTGTGCTGAAGCATTGGTGAGCCAGTGAGGGAACTCTTTACCATGGCTGGAATGGCAAACATGACTGTACAGATGAGAGCCGCTGGAGTAGGGCTACAACGCTACCGTGGTGTCTGATTTCAGTGCTACATGCAGGAAAGAGCAGCCCTGAATGTCTAGAACATACGACCATTTCACCCACAACCACCCAGATTTTAGCACACAACACGGATAACGTGAACAACATCTTTTAAGGTACTGGGCAGCTGAGACACCCGTCTGGGCTTTGCTGACGTGTCCCCGGGCTGTGCTGACTAAGTGCAGATCCCCGGTGGGAATAACTGAGACGGCACTGAAGCTCATGCCCACGCTGTCCTGGAGAGGATTCATCAAGCAGGCGGGAGGGCTCCCGTTGGGCTGTCAGGGCTGTGCCTACCCCCTCCTCGGGGGCTCGGGGTGGGCTTCACGGCCGTGCCCAGCCAGCTTTCGGCAAGGGCAGCTGGAAACGTGTGGTTGGAGAGTGAGGAGAGGCAGAGCTGGGAACACAGAAGCTTTACAAGTTCATCCTGCTATAGCACATTAAAGAAGGACTGAAACACCATTTAAACATACTAATTTCTGCAAGACGTTACTTCATTCTAATTATTAAAAGAAATGTCGGAGCAGAAGAACAAAAAAACTCCAAACATGCTGTTCACAAATGCAATGAGCTTGCTGGTTTCCAGATCTTAACACTGACTCTGAGCCGTACATCTGTAGTAAGAGTGGCTCTGTTTGCTTAGCAGATGCGCTGGAGTCATGTAGAGTTCAAATTTACTGTACCCATCAAGATGCAAATCCCAAATTTCATTCAGCATTGTCCCGTTGGTAAGGATGTTACGCACAGGTCGGGATTCTGTCTCCCCCCAAGCCCTTTAAATGTGTTTATTCATTTTGTTTATTTTCATTTCCCAGTTTCCACATGTCGCTCAGTCAGATTTTCTGCTAGCAAGACTGAGAGACGAGTAACATATGTTACCCCACAACTGACCTTGAAGGGAAACTGAAGAAACCATCTTCCCTAGGGCTGAGATGTAATTCAGACACGAGCTTGCTCCGTAGAGGTCCTTTTCTGAAAAGACACTGCCAACTGCATTGCAAGCCCTGGAAACATTTCTGCCTGCATCGATAGCAAAGCATGAAGTGTACGTACCAGGGGGATGGTGAGGATTTAGCCTTCTGTGCCATCCCTCCCTCAGCTCTCATGAGCAAAGCAAACAAATTCTTTGTGTCTTAGAAGAATCAGATAATTCGGCCAACTCAAGTCATTTCCTTGCAGTCCTGGCTTTTCACCTGGGGGAGTAGGTTTCCTGATCCTGCCCAGGTTAAAATGACTGAAAATCAATGTGGTTTGACAGCTGCGGGGAAAAAAAAAAAAAAAAAGATGTACAAACTGTTGAGCAACAAAGGCTCTTCACGCAGATACAAAATGAGGCACAAAAAGAAACTGTTGTGTATGATCTTCCTACAGGCTCTTGATTCACGGTGGTCTGGCCAGTCCCAGCCCCATCTGATAGAGTCCGTCTGCCTCTTCCACAGCGCTTTCCACTTCCTCGCACACCCTGCTCAGAAAAAGAGACACAGGCGGGCCATACTCCTTTCCCCTTTCCTTGTGTGGCTGGGCCAGGCATGTCAAACAGCGTATGGGTATGTCTGTGCTGCCTCAGCCCAACTGCAGTCTGATTTGGTGACACCCCCTGCTCCACTGCTGAGCTCAGTTTGCCTTTGAAACAGCAGAATGTGGAAGCCCTCATCCAGGGAGCCCAACTCCTGAGGACATCTGTAGGGGGGTCTTGTGGGTGGCACTGCGAAATGGAAGTGGTGTGAGAGCCTGTGCAGAACTGGAGGGTAACGCCAGGGCTGCTGGTCAGACCCACTTGTGTTTATCACTTAGACCAGTAGCCCCGAACAAGGTCTGGAGAAGCACGTCTGGGTTTAACTGAGAGTCAGCTAGCTTGTCACACAGTTCCCACGGGCCAGCTGGATGCTCAGAAGTTGCCGAATTTAGAGCCCTCCATGCTGGGGGCTCCACCTCTGCCTGTCACCACCCACAGACATCAGCTTTCCTGGTCCTGCCACCTTGCATCGACCCCAGGAGCTCATATAACTTCACACTTTTTTTTCAAGTATCTCCAGGCTGTGGCCGCTCTTCATCCATGGTTCACTTCCTTACCAGAGGAACACGATTGCTTTGTTTCCTACAATAATTCAGAACTGAATTATGTCTTTGCCCCAAGGGTCAGGCAGTTGGGGAGGGGGCAGTCCATGTGAGCAGGTATCGTACCCTTCCTTGTTAGCTTGGTGTCACCTTCCTGTGAAATTTCAGATCAACACTGAATTACAGCACAGAGAGAAGATAAATGTTACGTTCAGCATGACTTGCCAGTTCTGACACACTGGAACACTAAACACATACCCACAGAAAATCCCAAAGTCACGCGAATTTGAATCCAAAAACCTGCCTCCCCAGTTATCGTTTAGTAACAACTTCGTATAATTTTTCCTGTGTAATTAAAATGTCTTTCCTGAGCCAAAAATGACATTTTCTTTATAACAGGCAAGTCTTGCATAAAACTAGTTTTCTCTTTAGTTTCTGTCAGTTGAATGTAATTTTTTTAGCTGTATTTGGAGAAATCCATTTTGGGAGGTACCACATTTCTTGTCCTAGTACTTTAGGTTAGTGGGGAGGGAGAAAAGTAAAGTGTGTACTTAGATTTCAGCTGGGGCCGATACCAGCTGAGGTGCTAGATTCAGTGGATGTTTCCACAGGTTTATCGATACCATCTATGGCTGGCGGTGTATGTAGGCAAAGTATCGCTAATGAAGCTTTTAGAAATGTTTGCTAACACTCATGGCAGTCCAGTAATACGTCCTGTTATGACATCTATTTTGAGAAGAGGTGAGCAGGGTCACGTACACATTTTCTTCATATTTTCATACCGTGGCTGCTGATTTTGGCTGCTTTCACTTTTTTCAGCTCACCCATGACTTGCTCTTCAGCAGTGCTCAGCAGCCCCTGGGAAACCTGGAGCTTTCAATGGCCATCACCTTCTGCCAATCTGGTGTTTAGAAATCCTTCCCTTGTCCCTTTCCACCTTCACCTCCTCCCCAAATAGCTGCATTTCAGTTTAGTAGCCACTTTTGGAAACGTGGGTTCCTGTGATCTCTCAGATGTGCCAATGGGCTCACTGGCATTATAGGTCAGGATTTCTGTCACCACCCTAAAAATGGTCTTAATGGCAAAGGAACAAAGCTCAGAAAATAACGTTTTGAACCTGTCAAGTCTTATTTACAGAAAGCTTCCATGATCTAGAAAAGCAACAAGCAATGATTGCTTTCTGCTCCCCCCTAATTTTAATTATAAAAAATGCTAACATAGTTTTCCAGTTGACATCCCTGTGAAGGAAATAAGTAGAGTTGGAGTAAATCTTCCAAATAAACATATTTCTCAGACATAAACATGGTAAATCTTTTCTTTTGAGAAAGATATAAAGAATGGTTAACTTAAAATATGCATATAATAACATATTACCCATAGCTTCTCATGTTTAAAAAGATTCCATATGCTGGGAAAACCCATAAAATAAAACCCAAGAAATGCTGCATCCTCTTTCTATTAATTTGAAACAGTCACTTAATGGGAAAAAGGAAAAGAAAGAAAAAATCAGAAAACTGATGGAACAGAATTATTTTATTTTTTCTTAGAAAATCCCAAACAAATCAGTAACTCCAACATTCCAATCTCTTCATCCTGTTTTTAGTGGTATATTAATATGTAAACTCAATACTTGTGTTGAAAAATAACTTTGGGTAAGGAAAAATGGTAGCAAATTCCAGGGTGGCCTTGCTAGCATTTTTGATTGAAAAACTTGGAAAAATGTTGTTGTTTTAGGATGATGAGAAGTGCTGCCATCTTTTGTGGTTTACCCAGGATTGTCCCAAGTTTGACTGTTGTCTCTGATTTGGTTTAAAACCTAAAAAGGGGCCAGTAACTGTGGCTCCCTCTCTCCCCCTAAGTCCCCCATTCTTGCCTCGTATTTAAATGAGTAATTGACTTTAAAATAGTCTCACTGAAGAAGCTTTCTGTTAAAGTACCATGGATAAGACAGTCTGCTTTTCTTATTTCTTTTTTAAGAGGAGTTTATATCTCCAAAAAGGTCTATTCCATATGGTTGTAGGCTGCATAGCTGGGATGGTGTAAGCTGGTGAATAAGACTGGGACTCAGTGGACTTGAGCTCTGGGCTGGTTTTGCTCTTGACTTGGTTTATGAATTGGAACAAATCACTGTATTTCACTTGACTGACTTTGTGATTCACCCTATTTAGTCTGACATTTTCACACAGAGAACACTTGATGTGGGGATGCTGGTTGCTCCCTGGCAGGAGCACCAAAAACTGTTCCTCCAAGGAACGGAGCAGAGTCCAAGACTGTCAAGACCGTAACATGGAGATGATGACTGTCCTGTTTTATGTCACAGCCCAGTGGCCAGAGCCCTTCCTTTGGAGACCTGTTTTCAACCGTCCACCTTCAGTTTTGGGTATTTCCAGTTCTCTTCCATCACTGTCCCGTGAACCTCTTGATCTTTGGGCTTTTGGCATTGCAAGGGGTCCGGGCTCCCACCCAACTGCAAATTGAAACCTCCTTGTGCCCCAGAGAGGCCACAAGGGTGAGCAGAGCTGGGGACATGGCCGGGCCAGGCAGCTTCGAGCTCTGCCCTAGCAGAAGCAGCACGCCCGTCCGCCCCGTGCTTAGCACCTGCAATTAAACGGGGGAGCGTTTAGCCAGTCCGATGGCAGCCAAGCAGGTGCTTTCCCAGTCCGGACACCCCAGTTCGCCCTCCGTGCCCCCCTGACGGGGGTCACCTCCGACCGCAGCGGGCTGCTGCCGCGAGGGAGGGGGTTAAAGCGGGCTGAGCCGAGGGCTCCCAGCTGCGTGCACTGGCTGCCTGCACTGTGTGGGGAGCTGGGCTGGGCCAGCTGCGCCGAATTAAGTAATTCCCCCCAGTCAGCTAGAAAAGGGCTGTGTCTCTAGTACTGGGATTAGCGCTGGGGGGAGTTAGGTTTTTATGGTAGGGAAGGAGGTGGAAAAAAACTGCGTTTGACTGATTCCTTGCTTGCGCAGTGTCTAGGGAGGGTTTGGGCTGTGCAAAAGCTGTCCTGAGAGGAGCTCTCTTGGCAGCGGGGTTAAGAGAAGCCTGACCTGCTGACTTCTTCGTTTAGCATCTAGGCTGGGGAGATGCTCGTTTAGCCCAAAAGCTTGGGTGAGGCAGGCAGCTGGAGTTCAAGATCCAGGGACTTAATGTCCCATGACTGAGTGTAGCTTGTTTGACCTGTAGTGCAGATCTGGAGAATAAGGAGCAGAAGTATTTTTATGGTATGTGCTGAGCCTGCTCTCCCTGACTCAAACACCTCCTGGAAAATGAATAATTGAACATACATGTGACTATGTATAGCCCCCTTCTTCAAACACAACCTGAAATGGGGCAGAATATCTTCCAACTTCTCAGGCTTTTTCTCCTGCTAACTGCATAGGACTGGCTATAAAATCTGCAGGGAGAAGGCTTTATAGCAGGGAGCAGCCTTTTCAGCCCACACTTCTGAGCAGTGGCCTTCAATTCTGAATTTTTTAAGCTAAGCGGTGTGGTGAATTTCTGCCTTCCAACTGAGCTGGACTAGGAGGAAAAAACAAATCAATTCTGATTTTTTTTTTTTTTTTTAATTTGCCAAGCCACACTGCTCCCTGCTAAAATCACAAGATGTTACTATTGGCACAGCGGGTTTAAACTCACTACTGTGTTTTGTGTGTTTTAATAAAGGAAGAAACTGATTGAATGAGATTGTCTATTAGTTGCATTAGATCAGCTGTTTCTTCTTTGTAGTGATGCAACAGATTGTTTGCCGAATAATGCAGTAAGAATAGGCTCAGCATGCAAAGCCCTGTAAACTGTCTGAAAAAAAAGCTGTCCCCTTTGTTTCCCCAATTGCTTCCAAGCCAGTAGCTGCTTCTAATATTCCTGTATCCAGTATGAGCCCAATGCTGTGCATAACACACATCTAATGTTTGTCAAGAGCTGTAAGTTTGTTAGGAGAAAGGGATGCTGAGGAAAGCAGAGCGGAAACACTATAGGAGGGTTGGTCGTGTGAGGTACTCCCTGGGCTGCTGCATTTTGGGGCAGCTGGGTATGGTTCCTGGCTCTGCTACATCCTTCTGACGTGATCTTGAGAAAGTCTTTTAATCTGCTGTCTCAGTTCCACAGATGTGTAATAGGAGGCACCATCTTGCCTCTTACATGTAGTATGTGTTGAGTAAATGCCCAGAGTATGTATTAGGTATGTGCAAATGTAGTATGTACTAAGGTGGTAAAGGAAGAACCAATTCTGTGAAGACTTGCGTGATGCCCAGGACGCAGGGTCCTGATTTCACAGCGCATCAGTTGCAATGCAAAACCCAAATGAATTCTGTCCTCCTAATTCTTGACAACGTTCGTTATCTGAATGCTAAGTTTGGGTAGATGCTTATTTTTAGCCTGTATGTTAGTGTGCAAGGGAATGAAAGGGGAGGATCTCCCACTCCAAGCATTTTGTTTTCCATATAAATACCTGTCACATAATATTATGGACAAGTAAGGGGTTCTTACCGCTCCTAAGGTGTTATGGTAATCCTTCATGGAGTCCTCTTAATGAATAAACCAGGGATACTTCCTAAGTCGTTTATTAAGGGTTAATGATGTCTCTTCTCTCTTTGGCATCATTCCCAGCCTAAATCAAGCCTGCTTCATCTCATATGGATATGAAAGACAAACTGTACAGATTGAAAACATCTGTATACTGAGTGAATGAACCACATGGCAGCAGTGTCATGCAGAGATTTACTTAAAACTGTCCCCTTTTGTTTGACTTTAGAGGAACAGCACAAATAAATACAGTAGGTTCTGTTTAAACAAAGAGGACTCTGATCAATAGAGGTTTGTATAGCTTATGACCTTCAACTATAAACAAAAAATTGGGGTAAACCCCATGTCTCAAGTCAATTGCCATCTTATTTACTTTATTACACCACTAATGTTCTAATCTGTCTTGCATATAAAATGCTTTTTACAAGCTGTCTTGCTTTGCTTCTCCATTTTCGCCAGCGATAAAAGGGAAGGTTGCGTTTGTTATTCAGAGCAACCTGTGAGTGTGGGTACGAGTGTGCTGTGAATTTTGAGTATTGATGTAAGCAGAGAACTCAGACAAACCAGTTTAGGCAAATTTCATATTCCAGTAAATTTTGGTTGAGGTGTCCGATAGCTTTCTGTGCTTTTTGAGGGGGTTCAGCCATCCACAAAGAAAATCAAGATGGTTTGCGGCTCACCATAACCAGACCTGCGTACAAGAAACAGGACAGAGGGTGTGCTGGATAGAAAGTGGTTACTCTGTTCTGGCTGCGAGCAGGGGTTATCCCTTCTGCACTGACATTAGAAAACACTTGCCAATATCTGCTAGGGACTGACCCTAGCTATGAGTCTTTATTATTATTTTTGTTACTGTCTCCCAGCAAGATTAAGTAATTCCAAATACTGAGGGGATGACACTCCTGCATGTGTTCTGCCCTCGTATCTCCAAATAGCTAACTTGAATTGTAATTAGTTTTTTTCTGGCACATTTTCTCATTTTCTAGAGGGGAGAGACTATTACCGTATCCTGTTTCTGTCCATCTTTGTCTTCCCTGGCTAACTTTTAAACCTTTTCTTCAACTTTAACAGAAGAAAAAAAAACAGGGGTGCCACGGGGAAAATGCACCTATACAGGTTTATGAAAATAGACAGCAAGGTAGAGGAGAAAGACCCCTGTCACACCTTCCCCAATGGATGAAACTAGAGCAGGAGCCCTCGCAAGGCATCAGAGGAGCCAGTTAAGACACACAAAGCTGTGAGAAGCCAGATTTATTAGACCTGCTGCTCGGTTATTCAGATATTTTTCTTTGCTGGGGGCATTCCTGTTCCCATTGACTTCAACATTTTCAACTTCAGTGTTATCTGCTCTAATCTAGGAGATACTTTGCTTCTGCTCCAAGTGCATTTTCATGTGGAATTCAAATACTTTGGTGGGTAACGGAGGGGTACGTCCCATTGGGCATGCGTCTTTCCTCGGAGCTCCGAGAGATCTGACGAGATATTTCTGGAGGTTGTTTGGTTTTGAATTTATGGGTTTTTTTTTGATTAAAAAGGAAAGAGCACCCAGGCTGCTTGCCTATCTGTGCTCTTGTTCCACTAGCCAGGTGACTTTTGGTCTATGAAGCAGTGTCTCAGCTGTGCATACCTCACTGGAAGGAAATCTTACAGACGTTTAGGTTTTGCAACTGAACAGTTGTGCGCTTGTCTTGCTTCCAGCATTTCTTCACAGTCCCCATTTAGGCCCAGAAACTAGAGCTGCAAGTTCTAGTCTCAGCAGTAAAGTCTCCCCCGTCATTAAATAATTGAGTTAGTCCTGCAATCTCCAGCCCAGCAGTTGGAGACACTACCTCATAGCTGGTGGGTCGCTGGCAGCAGGTTTGACAAAACCCTTTGGGGATGGCTAGTGGAGGCTCTTTCCTGGCAGGTCCCAGCTTGGTTTGTTAGGTCAGTGGGGAGACAGACGGGGCTAACCACACCGTGCCCGTGCCAAGCCACGCTGGCTAAGATGGGTTACATTTTGGCTGTACCTTCCAGCACAGTGTTAGAAATAGTGAAGAAGAGGCTGTGGTCCTTCGCTGAATAAGGGAAGCAAATTTAGGTATTGAAGTTCTCAGGAGATGCTGTTTTGCTGCCCTCTAGGCAAAGATTAAAGCTTAAAATGTGGAAACTACAGAAAATGCTGTCCTGAGCACACCAAGGCAAAGCAAGGGGTTGGGAGGGTTGAAAGACTTTTTGTGGGACTTCATTAAGGTGTGAGTGTAAAATCTCTAAAAAGATCTCTGGGCTCAGATAAGGAAAATCCAGTGGTGTACAACAAAGAATTATCAGTAAAGGCATCATAATTACAAAGTACTTTTATATTAAAATGATGTCATGTAATAAGTTGAAGAACAAGAAATAAATAAGCTGTACAGATCTCCTTTATCTAAATAATTGTTTTCTTATGCGTTAGGCTGCAAACGTCTCATATAATTCCTGTCCTTTAATGGTAAAAGCATATTAAATAAAGACTATGAAACTATTTTAACATTTCACTAGTATGCTTCATCTTGAAGATCCCAAAGTGCATCACTGAAATGCAAATCGAAGGGAGCCATGG
This sequence comes from Sagittarius serpentarius, assembly GCA_034782735.1. Lineage (NCBI taxonomy): Eukaryota > Metazoa > Chordata > Aves > Accipitriformes > Sagittariidae > Sagittarius > Sagittarius serpentarius. Next base: position 37,855,376 of record JAVKLA010000088.1, on the reverse strand, counting down.
AAATAGAGAACAGGATGTAGAATGAAGGCTTAATAGGGAGTGTATCATCACAGGGCTCTGTGGGAAATATATAACCTCATTTAAAAGTGTATGAACTATTGTATGGAGGATCAGATTTTTTAAAAATCAAATACATAATAGTATGTCTTTGAATGTTGAGAATTCTCTCGTGGCTCTTTTTTTCCTGATATCTGTTCCCTGAGGATAAATCTTCATTTCTCTTATGTGAAGAATTATGCTGAGATCTGCCCATGGAAAATTACATTCTAGGAGCAAGAATCACAAAGGACCTTTGCTTTTAGACTTTCCTTTAAGAGATCCACAATATAATGAGCAAAATGGAATGAAGTATATTAACCTTTAGAAGATAAAAGGTAATCAGGACTGAACCAGTGTTCCCCATGGTTAGACCACAAGCTCTTACAAAAGCTTTATGATCGGTCTGTGTGTGTATCTCAACAGTTTCTAGGAAGACATTTTCATAGGTCATATGTTATTGGAAAAAAAAACAACAGATAAAAATAATAGTTGATCCAGAACTGTTTAAGTCTCGTCTCCTAAACCAAAACAGATACATTGACCTTAGAAATAACTGGCTCTTAACTGCTACCCACACAATGCAGAAAATGTTGAGGTGGAAAATGAGCTCAAGTTCCTATTCTTTGTGAATCAACATGTTATTGTATTGTGAATGTTTGGTCCTCTTTTGTCTTTGTAGGCAAAAGATTACATTTTCTTCTCAGTTTATCAGGTTAAGAGATAATTTTGGAGATAATTTGGAGAATACCACCAGGCAATAATCTTTTCAACAGGGCTTCAGTGGTTTCTTTGCCAGTCTAGGGCACCGAGACAGCTTCCCTGCGAGCTGCAGGAGAGCTGTGAGCTGTGTGACCTTCCTCTGTTTACTCAGTGGGGGCAAGTCTCCGTGCTGTTGTTGGATCTTTTTATCGGCTTATGCCGCTGGTGACCGTGACCCCCTTCGTTCTCATCTGGGCCTGAGACTGACCTGCTTGACTCCTGAGCTGCATTAGATCTCATTTGACTCATTGTATTTCTCTGGCTGCCAGGACTGGGAATCCTTTTCATTCAGCCCCGCTTACCTTAGGCGACTGCCGGGGAGCAGCTGTCTTCTCTCTCGTAGTGTTACCTACCCACAAGAGCCATCTGCGTCAATTTTAGTGTTTGCAAGTTTTTCAGAGCTTCCAGTTCGTGCATAATCTTGAAAGGTACTTCTCATTCCCTGCAGATTTCTCAAAACAGGACATTAGAAGTTGCTCTTCGTAGATATCTGCTATATTATGAATGGATTCAAATGTACTGACATTTAATTTGTCCTGTGGTTTGGTGACTTTGTTTCAGTGGGCAGTGTGGATGTATGAGTGTGGTCTGGTGAACCAGAAGTGCATCTCCAGAGCAGGAAAAGGTTACGAGTATGCTCTGTTCTTCACTGAAGAGAAGATGGTTATTTAATGAATGCGTATTTGTAAAAGGATTTGTACAGCAAGAATGACATTAACCTGCTCTTTTGTAGTGTCTGGGAGGACATAGGTGGCTCATGGGGACAGAATACAGGATAGGCCTCTGAGATGCTGGAATGAAATAGTATTTCTCCAGAGGTTCCTTCCAGCCTAAATTTTCCTAGAAACTAGGGTTTGAAGGTATTAGTTAATTCCCAACAGAAGAATGGAAATAAACATGGGAAGAAAAGCATGCAGGGGGAGCTGCTGGAAACGCAGAAGGGTAAATAGTCACCCGTTCTTCTCACAGCTCCATAGGCTCCATTCAAAAAATGTCTCCTCAAGCAACAAAGTCTCTGTGTTTTAATAGATGTGCTACCAGCATACAAGCAGTCCTTATGAGCCAAAACTCACTGCCACAGCCACAGTTTGTAATCAGGAGCTTCTCTGTACAGACACGTGGAGAACATAGGATGTTTCCTTGGGGCACAAGCTTTGGGATTGTACCCTTGGAAGCCGAATTCTCTCCGCCTGCAGAGGTGGCAGTCCCCAAACACACAGGAACAGCTCTTTGGCTTCTTGAGATATCTTTAAACTTTCCCTCAAAGCCTTGCTGTGCTGTGGGCTACATCAGCGTTTGGGGTATTTCCATTAGCAGCAGATCTAAGGTGTGCGGGAACTTTCTCTCATCCTTACACCAGACTCTCGTGGGCTGATTTTATTACTAATGATCCCAGAGTGATGAGACTTCAAATGCTGGGAAGGCTGAGTTTAAGGAAAAAAAAAAAAAAAAGAGAAACAGAAAACTGGGTATTTCTCAAGAGTGAGGGACTCCTTGCTGCTAGCAGGTAAAGGCAATGGCACACATTGCTTGCTTTGGCTCCTCTAGTTGTTTTAAAATTTCAGCAAGGGATTATTGCAATGATGAGACAGTTCAGTCCAAATTGCTTTTACCCGGACAAAGAGCTGTTTACCTGTTTGGAAGAGGAGGAGTCATCAGTACTCAGTACTGGAAAGGCTTCATGTAGCTGGTCTCAGGATCTCTTTCCCCTCAACTGCTGGAACATGAAACCTTCCAGCTGCCTCTCACCACACTTTGCTCAGAGAAGAGAAAATATTACAAATGAATGTTTCTAAATCCCTCATTCGGCGTACTGAGGGCCAGAGCCTGAAGTAAGACTCCTGATAAATACGGGGATCCAAATCTGGCCCTCTGAGAGCTATCATCTATTACAGTCTAGCGAAGGAGCGACCTGATATTAAGATCTGACTGCTCATTGCAAAGCTTATTTTGTTACATCAGCAGGCCACAAGGTTCAATAAACTATGTGGCCTTTATCTGTTCCATATGTACTGGCTGCCTCCTGTAGTTCCTATGTATTTACACTGTATATGAGCTTTAAGGGAATTCGACACCTTTAGACAGTCGAAATGCAGATAATTCTTCAGTTTGTAAAACCCAGTTTAAATTTGATTCTGCATCAAAAAAATAATGCCAGTAATTGCAGTTTTTGTTTTTGAGATACAGGCTTCCAGAGGGGCTTGTGACTCAAAGGATTTTATAGGCACTGAAATTTGATGGATTACTTGTTAATAAAAGTTAGATTGGGTAAGTGAATACAAACATCATACTGAGTTTAGTATTTACGTTGGCTCCCAAACATTTTAAAAGGGCAGTTTGGGACTGACATGCCTGACAGAATTTTTTAGTTTTGCGCCTAGAAAGTTATTTAACTGGAGAACAGTCCAGGCTGTCAAAACTGGAGTTTTCTTCTGGTATTTTTTTTGCATCATGTTATCACTATCTCCGATCAGGATCTCACTGTACAATAGTGACCTCTGATGTAAAGGAATCAGGAGTGCCACTTCCAAGCCCTACCATACAGCCTTACTGAGCAATTATAAGCCTATTCATCAACAGCCAAACAGTGCAGAAAGGAAGGGACATGCGTGCATGTGTGCACACACACACGTACACACACAGACAGCTGAAAAACTGGTGGTAAAATCGAAGAGCACAACACTGAAGGATCTGGAGCTGTTAATTTTTATAGCTGATACAGATACTAATATTTTATGAGGTTTGGAACTATCAGTATAAAAAAGTAATATCTAGCCTTACCCTTTTTGTTTTAATACAAAGATAAAACTATCACTCGAATAGAGCAGCATTATGGTTAATAGACCTCCTCTTTATGGACAGACCTATCTTCCTGTTTCCTTCTGTCAATATTTGTAAAAGCAGAAGAATATTTGTGCCTAATCCTATCAAAAATCCATGGGTTGGTTTCTTGAAAGAAGTACCTCCCCTGCTCGCTGAAATCTCAAGGCATATTTTAGTTAAATAGCAGGGGTGGGTTTATCCTAGCCAGCTTTTATATGTTGCAGTTTGTGAAATGGCTCCCTTTAAATGCAGACTCTGAAGTGACACCGGGAAATTGGATAAGAGGCTTTCCACTGCAGAATTTACATGACGGCAAACATCTGAACTCTTCAAAAGTGCTGTCCCCTTCCTCCAGGGACACAGGAGGGGTGTCTCATTTGAGTTCTCTCCATCGTTCTTTCAGAGGGTTACAGCTACCCCAGAGGGGTTACTGGTGGGCCAGTTCGGTAGCTTTGCAGAGGCTACAAGATAGTCCTTGAGGCCAGGGGAATAAATTGAAACAGGGTGGAACAGAAACTGGGGAGAACCCTGGCCCCAGGTTGTGCGAGATGTCTGTGTCCGTGACCCCTTAGAATAAATAATAAATATTACACCTTAGGAGTAATAAGAGAAGTATTTATTTCCAGCTTAGTCAACAGAAAATGCCAGTGACATAATACTTTGAAGAAACGGGGTGTTTGAAGATATGCGATATTATTTTGGATGTAATTTTAAGAAATACATTAACATAGTAAGAGTCTCTCAGTAAAATGCAGTTTTATGTGTAGAGTGAGGGCGATCTCAGAGGCAGGATGCTGAACTGGTACTCAGGTGATCCACATTCTGCTGTCACACAACCACAGACTTCCTCTGTGACTTTATTTACCCCTTGCAACAGTTTGACAGCCTTTAAAAATGCGAAAAACTTTTTTGTGCTCCATGGGAAAGTTGTATGATGTGACACAACAATTTGCAAAGTTTTCAAGTATTCAAGTGATGAAGGTCATGCAAACATATGGATAGACCAGATTCCTGGAAAGCGCAACTAGTTATGAGTTTGTGGCAATATGCTAGTCATTACCTCAAACGTATAGTGAGCAGGAGGACACAAAACAACCTAAGTTGTAAAGTGTCCTTGTGTGAGCTTATTCTTTATGTTTTCTTAGAGGATTTTATCAAAATTGCTAAAAGGCTGAGGAAAAAAATTATGAAGCAATTATGCCTTTTAAAAACTTCAGCGGATTAATCCTTGTTTTCCAGCTTCTGGAAAAGGAAAGCTGGAGTTTTCCAGAGTCATTGCAATCCCAATGTAAACATTTTGGAAAAACACATATGTTTAGGAAGCATTTTGATGATATGTAAGGTTGAGTGGATTCTTCAGTATATTGAAAGAAAGATGTGTATGCTTTGTAATCTGAGTCCTGGCTGGGCATCAAGCTTCCCATAAGGCATTCTCTCCTAGCGGCAGCCAAGAGACCTGATACCAATAATGCTCCAAGAATTCAAGGTGTTCGTTAATATTCAGCTATAATGAATGCAGCATGTGTTTTTGAATAACTACATGCTTGAATGAGGACCTCTCATTCAAGAAGGTGAGGTGCGTGGTACAGTGATTAGACTTGGCAAAAAGCAGTTGTTTTGTATGGGTGACACCAGCCAGCTAATTGTCATTGCTAACAGCGTGGCTCCTCCAGCGTCACTCGCGGAAGCAAGAGGCTGAGCTGCTCGGTTGTCCCAAACTGCACCATACTGGTAAATCCCAAGGAAGTGCCGTGACGGAGAAGTCCCTGCAGGTTGGCACAAATATGCTTTGCATTAGAGCACGGTTGTTTCAAGCTTGATATATGTTCGGCTGAATGCTCAGCCTTTTTCACTCTGGTTGATTTGTTAAAATTTTACTTGCTTCCAGTAAACTGAAAATGGCTCTGCTTTCTCGAAACCATTTGTTTGGGCTTCGAAGGAGAATCGGTTTCAGTTACACCAGATCAGCCCAGTAACCCACACTAGCAATGCAAAACTTTGAATTCATTATGGAAGAGAGGAAAAAAAATAGAACCTAAGCATTTATCCTTGTAAGACCTAAAAATTTCACCAACCTCAAAGGAGGTCTTCAGTCTTCAAAGCAAGCAGGATCCATCTCCCAGTAATCACTTAGGTCCAGCCTGTGGTGCATATTTCCAGTGGTGAACATGCAGGGGAAGTGTTTTCATCCTGATATGTGCAGATTTGGGGCCAAAACATCTTCTCAGTTGCATAATGGGGTATTAGGGTGGAGGCCCTTATTTCCATACTGTTCAGATGATCTTCTTTATACAGGGAAGTGAGATGTTCTAATACCCTTATCTTACCTTACATAACTCCAGATGTTAATCATCAAAAAAAAAGATCCAGCCCTTTTTAATATAAGGGAATGAAATGATAAGGCTTGACTTAATTTTTCAATTTTCTCTTGATAAACCTTAACTTTGAGATGCCGCAGGAGGTGGATTCGGTAGACTTCTCAGTAACCTTCAGATGTAATTACGTCAGCCTAAGCATATATATTCATCTTTTCTCCTTATAAAACATTTTTGCATTAAGTTTAGAGTGGAAATTCTTAAAGAATTAATTGGAATAGAGTATTTTGTGCTCTTTTTAGGGGGAAGAAGATAATATTTTTAAGAAATAACAATCTGGAAGAATAATCAAAATGCATTTATAGCATTTAGCAATAGTTTTAATGAGTTTTCAGCTTTTCCATTTCCAGTCAACAAACTTCATCAGCCACCGATACTCCTAGAAAGTGATTTGAAGTGATTATTCGCTTTGGTACTATTCCTCATTAAGTACAGAGCAAATACTTCTGAAACCAGTGTGGAGGGGGGTTTCAAAGTGAAACCATTTTTTTAAAAGCATGACTACGTATCTCTATAAAGTTGCTTATGGTTCCACTTTCCACACCCTATAAATAATAATAATGATTGAAAATAACAAAAGCTTCCCACTCAGACCAATTTACTGCAATTTTCCTTTCACCATCTTATTCAGTTTATTTAATCTCTGAATTGGCTCTGGATTTCAGACACATGTATGCAGATATTACACAAGATGGTCAGGCTTATCAGATACAGGCAGTTCTAATCTGTGGTCCTTTACAGTTCCTTTTTAGATTCCTACTTTCTAATAACAGTAGAAATTTTTCAGAGGACATACTCCTGGTCTCCCTTCTCCAACCGAAGCAAGAAAATCTCACAGGATGGGACTTAAACGCAGAATGAGCACTTGAGGATAGGCTCCAATCTGCATGCCACACCTCTGCCCTCTCTTGTATACAACGGAAAGCCCATCAGTGTTATTGTAAATTGTGATGGCTCAGTCCAGAAAAACTGTATTTTGCACCTCATCTGGTCTAAATATTGAGTTTACGAGTGAATGTTGCTTTGCATTATGTGTTATAGATGCTTTATGTTTATTTAAGAACTCAGTTTGCAGGAATGTTTTCCAGACATGCGGTTTACCGCAATAGACAGTTGTTGATATTCTGATCCCAAGAGCATTAGAATATGTTTAGAAATTGCGACACTTTTAAAACCAGATGTTCTACATAAGCTACACAAAAAAAGGGGGTGGGGGAACAAATAGAACTGTCATTTGGCGTGAAAACAGCCTGTGTTAAAGCAAAGGCAAACACATACCAAGTGAAATAAACGTGGTGAACTGCCCACAACCCTCTCCTTCTTTTGTAAGTAACTGTTTTAACAAAAGATGGAAAATCCCAGCTCCCAGATGGTGTGGGAAAGGAGAAGGAAGGCTTTCAGGTCCAGACTCACATCTGAAAGAAGCTGCTGGATCTCGTTCCTGGGATGGCTCAAACCAGAATGACAGAGCTAGGCAACTTCAGGCAAGGAAAGAATGTAAATCTGAATTCAAAGCCCAGCACAGAAATTCATTTTCTGTCTGTTTCTAAAGGTAAATGATTGTCAATGAGGAGGCAAACAAAGTTATGCCCTGCATGGTGAATCGCCGCAGAAAGGTTCCTCCCAACAGCCAGAGGATGGTGGCACACGCTGCCCGGTCCTCCAGGACGATTTGATGGAGACATTTCTGCAAACAGGTGGGGGATCATCCTGCACTAGGCACAGTCCCAGAGACTGAAGTATCTCAAAATACCTCTGCTGTGGGTCTTGGGTGTGAAAGCATGGTTGGGCAGCAGAATAATCGGGGTTCGCAGCCCTCTCCAGTTGATGATAAACTGCCTCTTCCCATTCAATCTGTTGCTGTTTTTCCTTCTGACTTTGAATTCTTTCCCTTGTTTATTATAAAGGAAAAGGCAAAAGAGTTACACACACACACCAACCTCAAACAAGTTGACCTCAGTCATGTTACTGTTTGAACTATTATATTTTTCCCCTCCTATCACAAGTTAACATGCATTGGGGTAATCAGTGATAACACTATAGGTCCCGACCTATAAAATTAAGACCAACTGGCAGCCAAAAGAAAAGGAAACTGAGGCACCTCTGCTTTCTTTTACAACAGCATCCCACAGTGATGGAAACATGTTACCAGCAAGTCTGCAGTAATTTGCACAAAACATAGTGGTGTAAGTAACTAAAACAATGCATGCGTTTGCCCAAAGGTTGAAAATGTATTTGTAATATAAAAGTAATGTAATGTCTGACAAACAGCCTTGTTCAAAAGCAGTTAAAGGAATGCTGTGAAGAAAAGTGCTGGGCAAACATGGTTTCACCAGCAGGTTCCCTGAGCATTGAGAATCAGAGCCATTTGGACCCTCCTGAATCTCTTCCGAGCTGTAGCAAAGCTACTCTGCATTGGCACTGCATTTTTGCAGTTTGCTCAACTGTATAGGAATAGGCTTATTTATAAGTCTGTGGTATCATGGGAAGGCAATTTACTTACATTAGTAAAAGGACCAAACTGCCCTACCAGCTTAGTCACTCTGCCTTCATTGAACGGAAGACTCCTGGATGTTGGACCAGTTCGTTAGTCCAGCTTCAAAGAATTAAGGCAGTAGTAGGATCTGCCCACTGACTCATTCTGCTCCTCAGGAGTACCTGAAAAGCCAGCTCTGAAACTCTTACTAGGTCTGCCTCACCAAAGACAATTTATGGCGGAAGTTCATGTACATATTTATTTTGTTGCTAAAGAGTTTGCTGGCATACTTCAAAGTGTGGGCTATTACCTGTTCAGGTTTATTGCCTGCTCGAGTGAATTATTGCCTACCTGAACAGGCCTGCTGAGCAATAGTTCAAATTAAAACGTGTCATTTATCATGTTCACACCAATCCAAAATGACCGCAAAACCCAAGGTGTAGTTATTGCCAGGCTCTGACTGCAGAGCTATCATAGCAAGCTCTCAACCAGTGGGGGATACGGGTTCCTCTCTTTGAAGGAAATCTGCTTCTTTCTTCATCATCAACAAATATGACCCTACCGTTAGCAGTAATATTGTTTCAAATGCTGATATTCACCATGGAAACCAATTTTTAAATATGGTGGAAGAATCCAGGATCCCATCCAAGATTAGTTTTTCTGCAAACTGCAATTTTAGACCCAAAGTCTTTCATTAAAATTTCTTCTAAAAACAAATCTTGCACTTCTCACCAATATTCAGAAAGTAGGTTGTCACACAGCCTGGAATGATGGTGCTATTTTTATTGTCATTATTATTATTGCTACTGCTATTATTTCTTATTTTACCCCAATTTCAGAAAATAAATGAAAGCCGGATCTCAGTACCAGCACGGGCTGTGGATGCTCCAGTGTGCCTACAGCTGTAGTAAACCAAGCCTGTACATGTGAGTTCTGCTCCACCGTCTTTTATCTCTCTTGCTTGCTGTGTCATCTTTTCATATTCTTTGATGTATCCCAGGGTTTGTGGCCCATTTTAACCTAAAACTTGTAGGGCTGCAGCTGCCTATGGTATGTATATGAAAGCAGTGAAGAGCAGCAATGTATATATATAGTGTGCTGTTCCCTCACATCCCTCCCCAACGCTTCCTGACTCATCTAGGGCTTTTGAGCTTTTTCTGGATAATGTAAAGCTTCTGAAGTAAGAGAGAAATAAACCTTTTTGTCTATGTCTTTATTGAAGCATGGTAAATATATATTGTAAGCCTTTTTTTTTTTTTTTTGTTGTAGGACCTGAAAGGAAAGGGAACAATCAAACAAAACCAAAATAGAAAACAAAAATCAGAAGTATCTGCTTTCATGAAAGAATTTTGTAATAGGTATGTTTTTTGTCTGTGCAAACATGTAGGTGTAAGTACAGGCAAAGGGGGAGAAAAAATCCAAAATGTGGCTTTAGGCTGATCAGAAAACTCCTCTGGGATGCAATTGCTTTGGCACTGGGATTGAAGATGGACCAGGACTGTGCCGTGTGGTCAGGCTGGCCATAATTCATACGTGGACCTGGTTCTGAGCATCCTGATTCCTGCCTCACTTCTCTGTGAACCGTACCAGGTCTCTGCAGCTGAACTCTTCCCAAATTACGGAGTTTGCATCCTGATCTGAATTTTGCAACTCAAGCCTACCTGTGGTTATACAGTCAGAGAGAAAAGCCAACAAGCCAAGAGCAACGCCTAGTCCCTGACTTTGATCTAGAAATAGTTATTATCCAGCTATCTCCATTACAAAACATTCAGTTTGCTAAACCTGGTTTATCTACTGATTTGGCTTCATTTGATAGACAAGAGCAGGTCTAGCATGGGAGAGCTTCACATCCTGAAATGATGCATCTTTCAAAAAACTGATAAGTGATAAATCTTGCAAAACCTGTGAGTAGGAATGACATTTCTGTCCACCTCCCAACTCCATCTCTACAGTTAATCTTAAATAGCTCCACTGGCAGCCTTTGCAGATGAGGTGGAAAAGAGAATGAATGAATGCTTCGCCCTACAGAGCTGAGACTCACCAGTGGGCAGCGAGAGGAAACATACTCCTAATGATAAGTACATCAGTGCGGTTACGCAGAGGATTTCAGTTTCTCAAGCTATTATAAGCTTATGCAGATTTTTCATGAGGGTAAATGACTTATTTTCAAGCAAATTCTTTGAATTTCTTGTTCTTGGAAGCATAGTGGGAAGTAACTTGAAAAGGAAGTCACTTTGAATTCTCTCATTTTCACTCCAGAAAGAAACTCTTCTTTCTCTGAAGAGTGAATTTGGGTCACAGTGCAGTAGCGTTCAGTCCTCACGCTGAATTACTTGCTGAACATGTGGTAGTGTTTTGCGACATGGTCTGTGAACTGGGAAGTAAGCTGAGCTTACCCAACCCATTTCATTTATGGCTTTATACAAGTAAATAAGTATGTTTTCAGCCACTCAACACAAGAATGGCTTGCAAATTGCAACCGCCATTGCCTGGCAGGTTAAAGGTTAAGCTTTTCAACAGGTCAGACTACAGTGCTAATTCACCTCAGTAGTGAGTCCCAGGCAGCCTGTAATGCATATTTGCGGTGGTTGTGTTTGTGTAGCGTGCACATAAAATGAAAACCGTATGACAGAGGTTAGTCCTCTTAAATGGTTGTCACATTGGCTTGGGTAACTTTTGTACAGTTATCCATATGCTAGCCAAGATTCTGGTGGTATTTTCGTATAAATTTTATTGACGTGGTGAACTAAATTGGGTAATTTCATAGCTATTATAATCAGCCAGTGGCCCAAGCAATGCACTGCTTTGTTTATCGTGGAAAACCCCTTTTTTCTGACATAGAGGGTTCAGACAGGCAGCCCTTGTGTGCTCAATCCACAAAAGCACCAATGCTGTGGGCTGAGGGCTCAGCCCCTCTCACCAGATGTGTTTCCTGAACGTTACACAAATAAGAAGCTTGTGAGAGCTTCTTGGGTTCAGTTCACTACTGCCAAAACTTGGACGAAGGCCTGTATGAAATGAATTGTCTAAATTAAGAGCCTAAATTAGGCACATAAGCTCCCTTACGTATTCAGGTGGGAGAGATAGGCACTCCCAGAGATACCTCAGGGAAGTGTGTTTGTCCTCTACGGGTGCCTGTCCGTCCATTGGCCCTGAAAGGAGCCCAAAATAACAAATATCCTAACGCAGGCATCTGAAGATTGGGCACTTGTAGTGCTGTGGTTCTGGACCTAGATAGCTACACATGCAAAAAGGCACCTCAAATTGCTTCTTCAAAGGGCTTATATTCTTATATGGCCTTGTGTACTACTTGGTGGACAGCCATTACACACAAGCATAATCCTGTGGGTAGTACTGCTGATAGTAGTTCAGCAAGCCAAAGATCTGTGTGTCTGAATGACCAAAAGAAGTCATTTACTGTCTTTTGTTGGCAGAGAAGTATTAAAATTTCCTCCCCTGCAAGGCAGGAAGAGCAGACACAGCCCTGGACTTCCTCTCCCAGATCCTTCCTGACCAAGACGCCCTCCTGCAAGGGAGGAGCCGTGACCTTCAAAGGGCATGTCTTCGAACATCAGGACGTACTTATGTGCGTAGCACACATTTGGTGCTCTGTTGCAAAGCAGGTGAATTTAAAAACTTACCGTATAGGCCAATTTTGAGAGATTTCTGCTGAAGGGTGGAATACATAGCAAATAAAAGAGAAACTGAGTGCACGTAGCAGGAGACAACTGAGATGTTTTGGGAAGCTTCTATTTCCAGCTCCCAGAGTTCTTCTATGTCCCCGAGGAAAGAAGATGAGTGGTCCCCATCTTTGGTGAAATGCTTGATGGAGCTGGCAGTATCACTCTGGTTTAACACTGACTATAAATGATGCTTACATTTCAACAGCATTTTTTAATAATATTTTTCATAAGTATAAGCTAAAGGAGTTGCTTTCCACCAGGGTCATGGAGAGTTCACTAAATGCTGATAGACTGTATTCTGTATTAATGGTGCTCAGCTAACTGCCTCACAGAACTGCCAGAGCCCTTTATTTAAAGAAATAGCACTGTATTTCACAAGAAAATATTTTTAAAGCTTTCCCTACCGATAATTTGTCTAAAGAGAGACAGGTCTAATTATTTATACTGAATCTGGAAGGCCTGGTATTGGATGTGTTCAATAAGATACATGCTTTATTTGAATATACATTCAGAGCAGTGTGCAACGCAGATCATTAAAGCATTTTGTTTTCTTTTTATTTAAGGGAATATCAGCAATTAGCTTCCTCAGCTAATTATTGGATTTTATAACTGACTTCTCCAGAAAAAGCTATGAGGATTAAGTTGAGGCTTTATACCGAGCTCTGGGTAAAGGGTTCCACGCGGCAAGAGGAGAATCGCTGTACGGGTCACAACTTCTTCTCTTCAGCAAGGGGAAGGGATCAGCAGCTCATCTGTATCAGTTCATCTGTAGCAGCAAACTAGGTGACAGAGATGGGACTTGTCCCTGGACATGGGACGTTTGTCATCAGGCCAGGAACTGGGGGCTCATATCTGGCTGTAGGTAAGATTCTTACTCCCTTGCATGGGTAATGCAAGTCAAAAACTAGTCCTTGCTGGTACTTGTGCAAATTGCATGGTGGTGGTGGTTTGAAAAGCGTGGCACTAGTTAGAAACCAGTTCTTCATACAGTCACAAATGTGAAGTGACCTTAAAGCAAAATTACTAGGAAAGTGATGTAGATTAAGTAATGAAAGAATCACTAGGAATAGCTTGTCCCTGTCAAGGCAGTGCAACCCACTGAAACCCATGTGATTGCACTGAGAATTAATTCCTTGACTCCTCGTTGGAGAGCAAATCTGTAAAGAACAATCTGCTCACACTGCTCCCATGTCCCGTTTCAAATCCATACAGATGTAGCGGAGCTATTTCAAAGCAAAAACCTGAAGACAGTACAAAAGAGCTTCTGCTTTCTACAAGTCTTCTGCCTACCCATGATGGACCAATTTATGAAGCTGACAAAACTTACCATTAAAATGTGAAGACCATGAAAGTGTAATGTGTAATACCCAGCTAGACAAAATGACTCTTTTAGCCCTGACTATTTGGTTTAACAACTGTAGCAGGAGTGTACACAAATTTTCAGAAATATACTTACTGTATATGCCTCTCCATTAAGGGCTGGTAATGTGGCCCATACCCTGTCAGCACTGAGGTGACAACCAGAAACTGGGATACCTTGTGAACTGCAGGTTCAGCTTCTCAGGTGATAAACTGTCCATAAATGTAGTGATAGAAATCGAGGGTCACATTTAATGGGAAAACAATTCCTCAGACGCTTACCTGCTGGCTTCCCAGTGTGTGAAAACTGGTTCCACTGTATTGTTTTAGAGAAGCTGTGCTCTTGCGTATCTGTGTAAGACGACATCAAGTGACTCCAAACAAACTTGAGTTAAAGTACACAGGGAGAGAATTAATCAGTCAAGCACTTAAGCATAAGCTTAATGTTAAACATGCAACATAATTTTGTTAAAGTGAATTCAGTGTTATTATTTGTATGTTTAAAGTTAAGCACTGAACTTATCTGTTGTACTATATCAGGGCCTTGCAAATTTAAGATGCTTAATGTGTTTATTCTGGACTCTTCCTGTTGTTGTGTATCAGAAACTGTTGCCCACAACCACGTGGGGTAACACAAGCATGCAGCAACAGTGCAGCCCTGCTCTTCCTAAGCCAGGGACGATAAGGAGCTGAGTATGGACAGGGAAAATGCACAAAGCAGGTCTTCAGCAGCTCTCAGGTAGCAGATCAGGTTTTTCAGAGCCCTCAAGCAAACATCGCTAGTTTTGGCATTAGCTCCAAGGGCAGCAGAGTTAGGCCACTGCTGAAGGCTTTTGCAAGTTTTTGCTCATTGGGTTGGGAATAGTAAGAGAAATATTTTGGAGGCAGAAGAGCTGAGCTGTTGTCTGTGCTCACTCATGGATGTACTACATTTGTGCAAGTCCTCTCACTGCATCACTAATCTGGGGACAACTATATTTTGCTCTCACGACTCGTTTCCTCTGTGTGTGCAAAGGTGATGGACCCCAAGACCTAGAGACATGAAACCTCTGTGTAAGAGTGGCATGTGAGCTGGGCTCCATCTTGATGTGCATGGAAGGGAGGTCCGGGGAGATTCAGGCAATAAACCAGTATTCCCACCCAGTAATGACCAAAAAAAAATAAAAAATCTTCCTGAGTGGTGTACTCAGCACCTTCTATTCTCACTGAAGTAAATAGTTCCTTTGGGACTACTTTCGTGTGTCTTTAGGGGATGTAACCAAATTATACCACATAAGAGCCGGTAATTTTAATGTTACGCTGTAAGGGAAAAACTATAAACATAACAGGAAAGACTGGATGTTTTCCATTCATATTTTTAGAAAGGTTGCTTCTCATCTGTACACATTAGTTTTTCAACATCTCTGGCAAGATTTAAATGAATTATTTAACTGGGATTGAAAAGCAAGTCTTACTTTTAAACTAAGGCAATAAAAGCTCTTTTTTTTCTTTTTTTTTAAATTCCTAGAGTATTACCATAGAAGATAAAGATCAAAACCAGATCCAAGAAGTGATAAGGCTAACAAAATACCCAGCCTCTAACCTGATGGTAAGGAGATAGATCATTTTAGAGAAATGACTGGCTCTAATCAGAAGTCTGGTCAGCAGGGTCTGATGAATCCATGAGGTTTTAATCAGAAGTGTTTCCCCGTTGTGACAGTCTTTTGTGACGGGGAGTACAGGGCGTGTGGAGCCGCGAGTGGTGCAGGGCCATGTGAACAAGCCACTGCTGCAAGAAACATGCCAAGTTTTGTGCAAAATGTGGGGGAAAGCTGAGAATGCGCCTCGTGTAGAAAGATTGGCTTGAATTTCAGTTTCTTGTCCTCTGTCAGTGGGAATTCTGTAAAACACGGTGAGTCACAACCCAGCAGGAGATCTTTGATTCAGAAACCAAAACTGTCCTGGGAGAAGCGCTTGGACAGTCAGGTGAGCTCTGCTCTTGCGGTCGGGGTTTGGCCAGTTTGAAGCCGGGGATGTTTTTACAAGCTAAAGTGACCCCTTTGAGGGCAGCAAACACATTCTGCTTTGTGTGAGAGGTGGCAGCACCCACTTTTTGCTTGACAGAGCTGAAAATTCCCGTTTCCTTGGGTGAGGCACGTGTGGGATCTACTTGCTGGAAAAGTCAGTCATCTGAATTGTAGAGTAGGACAGTTTCTATGCCAACACCCACCCCCAAAAAACTCTCTCCAGTATTTCCATGCTTCCCCTTTTGTCATTAAGATGAGATTTTCTCCTGCAACTGAACAGTAAATGTTTCATAAACAGTCCCTCCATCTGCAAGTGGACCTTGAAAATTGATTATTTTTTGTTTGTTTCTTTTAGTCTCCAAATGTTTCTGCCATTATAAGGCAGGCAGTCAGTTATTTTGCTAGGAAGGAATGTGAAGAATTAGAAAACTTGAAAGCGATTAGGACTCTGTCTTTTAAGACAGAGCTGTTCACAAAGCCTGGCATTCAGCCTTCTCAGAGCGAGCATCATAAGACACCCTGAAGCCTTGAAATCCCTCCGTTTTAAACCCCATGGGGTGGCTTTTGCATTATCAGGGAAGAAATGATATTGCAGAGACTATTTTCTTCATATTTTAAAGGTCTCTTTGAGTTAATATTTATTCTAAGTAGATGTTTATTTTTGGATACTTTTATTGTTTCTAGGAAGGCCACAAAGAGTTCAATGTTATGGAGAAATGGTTAGTTTGTATTTATGGTTAAAGAAGAGAGAAGAAGAAAAAAGAAAGTGCCAAACAATCCTGCTCCAGTTCTTTATTTAAGGAGACAATGTACTTTCCACCCATGCACAGGCAGTGCTTTACAGGCTGTATAATAAAACACTGTTCCAGATATTGTCTAAATAGAAACAGATTTAACCCTGCTGTTGTGACTTGCATTGCTGGGTAATGAAAGTTTTCGGTCTGGTTTTACTTTGGTTTATGCTCACTGAAGAACTGCACATCCACAAAACCCTGCCTTATGCACAGAGACCTGTTGTTCCAATGTCATCTGTTTGTAAAAGGTGAACGTCCCCAAAACCAAACAAAAAACCCTAGGATTTGGCCATTTCTGATAGGTAACGAATTCAGCCCTCAAAGTGATATTTCCTACAAAGACCGCAGGTTATAGAACAGAACTCGGTGGTTTCAAGTGAGACTTGAAGGTGCTCATGACAGTGAGCTGGTGGTGCCTGTTGCTTCATTTTGTGACAAGAGGTATGAAACCCAAGAATTTCTAACCCTAAAACTTTTTGAGGGTGAGTCAAATCATTTACCTATGCAGTCATCCACTAATGGCATACTCAAAACTGCTGAAAAGACGCTTTAATTTAAGTTGTCTTTGAAAATTACCCATTGCTGTGTTACCTAAAGCAACCTCCAAGTGTTTCTCCATAGGGGAAAAGACCTGTGATAAGAGATAGTCCCTGAAGATCCGAGAACAAAAGATGGGCCGCAGCATGTGCATATCAGGAAACGGTTCATTACTCATTAATTGCTCCGTTTCCGTACACCAACGGAGGTCACCCTGTCACTGAGGATGAGAGAGATTATAACAATAATATAAATACTGCTTTATTTACAATTTTACAAGAAAACAACTTTCCATGGTTATTATATAGAGACTTTTTAAAAAAAGTTTCCACAAATGAAACACTCTTGGAGGACAGTAGGAAGTTTGTAATTTGAAGCATTTTGCAGTGGGACTAAAGGCATATTTCCGTATGTCACAGAGCTGCATCCAGCTGTTGGGGCATGAACTAAGGACGAGGAGGAACCAGATTCTCCTCTTTGCTCCCCTACAGATTTCCTGTATGACCTTGAACAAGTTACTGCGTTTCACTGCCTGTGTGTTCAAGCAGTGCTCTCTTGTACTCCCTTTTATACTCCATGATACTCCCTTTTATACTCTGAAGTAAGTATATTATATGCAGAAGAGCCACCCTTCTTCAGGTTCCTTCAGCTCCTGTGCCAGCTACCTGCTGACTGTGGCCTGCGCAATTACCTGCTCCAAAGCGGCCCGGTCCCCGAGCTGGTGCTGGGGGAGGATGGAGGGAGGGTACCCGTGCCAGGCTGCTGGCAGCGCGTGCCCTGCCTGGCGCGGGCTGCCTGGGGCTTGCCGGGACTGGGGTCACTGCGGTTTTCCCGTCTGCAGATCAGAGGTAACAGGATTCACCTACTGCATGAGAAACTGTGTGTGGGTAAATACAAGTGACACTAAGGGCAGGCATTATTATCATAATGTGTATCTTAGAAGCGCTTGAGGTAGTCGCTCTAACAACATCCCCTAAATTTGTGTCCACTTGAACTGCTCTGTCTCTGTAATTGCAGAGCAAGAATGGGCAGGTACGACTCTGATTCTTATCGTCTAGGATTAAAACACAGCAATCACCTCAGCCCACCTCTTAGTATTCATTTTACTTATTAAAGCTTCCCAACAAGTCTCTGCAGTGATGTTATCTGCTAAATTGTGTGAGGTTTCTGATCATTAAGTGGATTGGTCTTCAAAGAGCTAAATGAAAATGAGCAATAAATATCAGTGTTACTTAGGTCATATAGTGCAAAATGACAAGGAGACCGAAAGACCTTCTGGCGACTGTAGAACAAACAAATATGAAATAGATTCACGAAAGCTTCTTGTGGGTTTTTATAAAGTTTCTCAATACTTTTAATTATTTTTAAAAGCAAGTTTAAATGGAGAAGCAGACTTGGTCTTAAGAAGCCGGAACTCCTGAAAACCCTGGCTTTTTTGTTCCATTGCTGTGACCTGACGTTATGTACTTTTACTCCTGCACTAACTTTCTTCTCTGCGGAAGGGACATTGTAATATTTATGTATGCGCTGGAGAAGGTATCATTATTATGGCAATTTCCACGGTGCTTTGCACATAGACAGATGCATTTAAGAAGGTGAGCCTCCCGCTGGTGGGTGTAAACATGAGCTTGATGTTTTGCACCTGCAATTGTATTTCCTGTATAAAACTGAGCACTTGTACCAGTAGCAACCTGACTGCAGAGGTAAATGAGACAGCAGTGGTTGCAGTAACTTCTGCTTGTATCTGTGTTTTCATTCACTTGGAAAAATAACCAGCCGCGACAGTTGCCAGGGCAGATTGTATCCTCAACCAAATACTATGAAAATCTTCCATGCAAGTAATATTAAACAACTGCGTGATTTCTTAAGAGAGTACTTTCAGGATTTACTTAGTGAAAAAAAAGTAACGAAAAAAATCAAAATGCTGCAACTTCTTATGCCTTCATTACTCTCTTTAGTCCCTTTCCCACAGTGTAAAATTATGACAGCAGCCACTGTGAATGCGAACTTTCTCCTTGTATAAGCAGCCTAACCCTGTGAGTATCGCTCTGGTGAAGCCACATAGTCCTCCTTTATCACATGGCAAGGGAGCAGCTTCTGTAGCAAGAGCTCTGCAAGCCGGAGATGTCTGTGAACGCTCCGGCAAACCAGGGACAAGCTCCACACCCCACTGCAAACCCACTCACCCTGTTCTCAAAGGCCAGGAGAACGGTTTTCCTTGTCCCCTCAGTGGCTTTTCTCCTTCTGGAGAAGCAGTGTTTGTGAGGGGTATGATAGCAAATTTCTCTTGTAATAAAAATACCAAAACTTGACCGTACTCATTCCTTTGGCTCTTTTAAGGTCTTAGCTGTTGGCATCTCTTTCGTGGTGACTGAAGCACACTTGAGTTAGAAGTGGGACCGAAAGGAAGGAGGAGATTAAATTCAAATAGAGTTGGAAGACGGAGGCAAACAGAGAGAAATGGAAGGAAGAGTCAACTTTTTAAACAGGAAAGAAAGAAGGCTATAACCTAAAAACCCACAAGCCTGAAGGTAACAGTCATTTCGTATTTCTGTGAAGACTGTTGGGGTTTCTCTAAAGGAAGTGGGGGATGGGGAGAGGACAGTTCCTGGTATTTTCCTCAGCTTAGAAAGCAGACAAAATTCATCAGTCTTCCTACATGACTAAAAAGAAATGTTACGGAAAGACTGAACTGTACTGTGGTGCCATCACATGCTGTATGGTAAGGGCTAAGGTACCATGATGAGGGCTGTCAAGCGGACAAGAAACCTGTACCCATATTTGACCCCACAGTGCTGTTCCCTGAGTATAAGGGAAAAATTCTAATTGGATGCTAAAATGATTCAGGGAAGGGTTAGAAGTGCCTTGACTCCATTCTTCCTGCCGCTCAGTACTACTTGAGTCCTTTACACCTAAGGAGTGTGCAGTCCTCTGCAGCGGGACACCTTCCAGACACATCTGGACACATTCATGGTACCTCTGCCACGTGATGACTTAGAACACATATACCCAAAAGCTTTCTCCACCTTGGTGAAATGTTTATTCACAGAAGGTGCCAGCAACAAAAGAGTCAGTATGAGATTGCTGAGAACACCTGTTAATTGCTTTCAGAAGATCTTCAAACAGGACTCAGAAACAAATCAAAGCAGTGTAAGGTTACTGTAAAATTTATAGTTCAAAATTAAATTATGCGGTACTTGTTAAACATAATATTTTAAACTTCTGTGGAAGCACCATAAAGCTTTTAAATTATAACTGTGATCAAGCATGATGTGAAATACTGTGGCTCCCGTTCTGCAGAAAGGTAAATCAGGCACGACACAGAGTGATGAAGGCTTGAATGTGTTTCCTACGTACGGGCATGAGGATGCACATCACCTGGGTTCTCATGCGACTGATGTCTGCCTCCTGTCCCCCTTTCCCTGGTGCGTATAGAGATTATCCATCCACACAGCAAGGGGAGGGGGGCCAACTACAGAGGGTTTGGTTGCTCTTATAGGATCAGATCTCTCGTGGCTTGGGCAAGGACACAGAACCGAGTAGCAGCGTTAGGATGAATGCCAATGGGTTCTGCTCCCATTTTGCAGTTAATAGTTATTCAGCTGAGGAGGACAGTTCTGTACAGGGAAAAATGCGTTATATAAATATGTACTGAGGTGAAGCAACCCAGAATGAAGATTAGAAGGAAGAAAATTCTGGTTTCGCATCTCAGCTCCTAAGTATGAGATTCTAAAGCTGAAATGGTTTGACTTGTGCTGGAGCCTGATGTGCAGGGCCCGTGTTTTTAAAGATGTCATTTTGCGTTTGTTGCATCAGTTAGCATTTACATAGTCTTCTATGAAATCTGGGCCGTAAATGTTGATTTTAAACAAAGACATTTCCATAGGATCTTTATTGTCTGTGTAGTGGTAAAGTGCTATGAATAATTTTTCCCAGGTGCTTAAACAGGTGGTGTCTTCAAGGGAAGCAGGGCCTCTTTCATGTTCCCTATAATTTGTGCTGTCTTAAGCCTTCATTGTCAATGTCTTGGGTGAACGTTTATGGCTGTTTGAAATGTGCCTTCCCCACAAAGATGCTGGATACCCAGCTCCACGATTGGAATATAAGTGTTACAGTTATTTATTTACAGGGAAGGAAATAACACAGTGGCTCTATTTGCTACTCCTAAATTTATTTTCTCTTCTTTTGTGCAGTGTAAAAATGTTAGTCATCTCCAATGGCCCTTGGAAATAAGCTTTCCAAATATATTCTCATACTCTATGTAGATGCACTGATGACACTCCAGCAGTTCAGCAAGAGGAAATCTGAAATAGTGGCACTAAATGACAAAGAAAAAAAAAACCACTGGGGAGAAAACTCTCCATAAAAATCTGAGGATGATTATGGAGCACTGGGAAATGTTGCCCGTGCTGGACTGCATACTCACTGAGCCCTCATTTCTCAGACATCATTGATTAAAGGTAGATGGAAAAGTGCCATACAAAAAAAGAGACTCGTGAGCTTCAGCTTCTGTTTCCATCTGCTTTTGGGCTGCAAGTTCAAACCGGTGTGACAAAATTGGTATTTTTAATCTTGTACTTCGGGCCCAAGCAAAAATGGCCGGACTAAGAAAGGTCTGGATCGCCACCGTTAGCACACGATGCTCATGAAGCTGCGCACCTTTGTTAGGAATTTACGTTCAGAAACGGGAAACAAACTGTGGCAGCCAGGTTTGAAAACGGGGATTGATATGACTGCAAGTTTCCATTTCCTCATTCAGTTTTTTTAAAAAGCCGTAGTACTTGCTTTCCTAAGAAACGTGTGTCATGGACTTGGATTTATCAGCATTTTTAAAAGCAATGGATGGGTATGGTTGCTGAGATCCATCAATTATGAGAGCATATATAAGCTGTATAAACATTTCCATGTGGTTTTGGGGTCTCCCTCAGTGATGTCCTATG
This sequence comes from Sagittarius serpentarius, assembly GCA_034782735.1. Lineage (NCBI taxonomy): Eukaryota > Metazoa > Chordata > Aves > Accipitriformes > Sagittariidae > Sagittarius > Sagittarius serpentarius. The sequence goes on along the minus strand of JAVKLA010000088.1, from coordinate 37,833,585 downwards.
TCTCTCCTGTCTACGCTCATTTATTCTGACACGCAGAGAATCCTCCATGACTGATGACACTGCAAAAGTGAGTGATTGACCTCTCCCTGGTGTATACGTGCAGAGATTACCCATCTGCACGGACAAAGGGAGGGGGAACTGCACATAGGTTTTAGGGGGATGCTTGAAGGAGTTAGTACTGTGACAATTCAAGACAGTGGTTGTTCAGCCAAAGGGCTCAAAGAAATAAGAAGGAGAAATATGGTAGTATATGAAAATATCACCTCTGCTTCTCCAGCCACATGTAGGTCATCCCTAGGATAATACTATATATATATTTTTTTTAATATATATATATTTATGTGTGTATATATGTGTATATAAAGCTTTTTTCCATTAAAGTAAAAAGCTGTGATTAGGGCATGTAAGCTGAAGCAAACTACTGAGTATCTATTTTGTTCAAAAACTCTGAAATAATTTTTTTCTTCTTCCTTCTCATCGTTTTTCCAGCCATATGGATTTGCCAGTTCACTGCATCATTGCATGTTTATAACACAGCATTTCTTCAGCAGCTGTCACTATCTCACAATGCCATAGTACATCTTGTATGCTGAGTTGCAGGCCACAATATGATAGAAAACAGCTTACGCTTAAAGAAAAAACGACCCTCTCTTGACATCCATTTGGATGCTGGTTGTGGACTTAGAGAAGGCACAGGGAGCACACTAGCAGCTCTCTCAAATATGTCCGCTATTCCGGCTTTGTGCCAGGGCTGCTAATTCACCACCAGTGCTTGGCATTTAGCACGATACAGTTTAGGGTACATTTACCAGAGACATGGTCCTTTTTTCCCTTTGCTAACCTGTGACACACAAATGAGCTACTGAGATGTAGCCTGGGAGCCTGACTTGCTTAACGGGTGTTTTCAAACTAGGAAAAAGGTGAGTAAAAATAGAATAGGTGCATTTTCGCACAAGAGTTGTAGTGCAAGTTTTGGAGATTTCAATGAACTGGATTAAAATTGCCCTCAGTCTGGCTATAACGATATATTCACTGCAGGATTACAGCAGAGATACCAAAATATTAAATAACGTGTGATCTTCTTCCCTGTCCAAAAGATAAAGAATCTGTAAGAACTGCCCTAAAATGATGTTGTCTGGAAGGGGCAGAGAAGTATTGAGGCTATCTTCTGCCATTGCTGTTATCTTCCTTGCCTGGCAGCCCTCAGACGTGGCCAAGAGCTGGGGAAATTGCTCTATGGACTCTCTTGTCACATCCTCACTCGCTGCATGCCCACTTTGGACCAAAACGCAGGATTTGCTGAGCACATGCCGTATGTTCATCTGGTTGTGTGAGAGCATGCGTGGGTGTTAGGTCACAGGGAAAGGAGTCTCTTGCCCTATTTCTCATGTAATCACAGACAGCTCGAGTTTGGTTGTGTTGGGGCTACCCCAGCTGAAAACTTGCCCACATAGGCTGTATTTGATGCAGATGTTCAGGCTGTGGTACTTTTTCAGAAGTTTGGCGGATGTGACTTCTTTCAGCTCCTGCTTATCATTTGACCATCGCCAGAACAGGAAGAAAGGTTTGGCTTTTTTTTTTTTCCTTTTTCTTTCTAATGAATATTATGGCATGATAGCTTTAATTATCAAAGTGTCTTATAACATGTTGCAGATGGTGGTTTAATGACGTAACATCCCTTCATAGAAAATAAAACACATACCTGGTAGTTAGATTGAATGTGATCAGATAGCACTAGATCACAAATTGGTGTCGCTAGCTCCTCTCACGTGAGCCTGCGCGATGAGATTTTACAAAAACCAAATGCAACCAGGAAATATTTCTTCTTCTAGTCAGTCATTAGCAGAGAAAGAGCAATTGTACAGTACTAAGGTTATCCAGCAGTAGAAAGAACATCCTAATCCCAGACATGAGAGACAGGATGTCCATTAGGAATGGTAGCCACTGATCAATAGTCTAATTTAGCATAGAGAGGTTTTATTGCTTTGGGAGCTGGAAGGAGAAGAGGGAGGTATTGCAGTGTCTTCAGTTCTAGTCCTGCCTCTGCTGCCGATGCACCCCAAAGAAACACTGGCTGACTCCACTGCTTTTCCACAGCCATAGGATCAAGCAATAATTTTAAACTAGCAGACCATTATGTATTTTGAATGTGGATTTGATTATGTACGGGGCAGCACAAAGGAAGAAAATCCATTTCTGACAGTGTCGGGAGTAAGCTGACATTTGTCTGCAGTTTGTTTCGGATCAAATCCAGCAAATTTCTAGGCCATCAGCAAAGAAGATAATTAGGAAAGTCTTTTTTCAGACATTTGGTGCCTTTTTCAATTTTCAGATTTTTTTTGCAATGAAAAAATATAGGAATAAAATTCCAAAGCAGAACTTTAAGAAATTCATTTTCTACAAATATGCAAATATTTTCTACTGGCTATTTTTGATGTTTTCAGAATACCTCTGTGCCCTGTTCCCCTCCCATGCTTCTCAGAAATGAGATTTCAAAGTGTGGGCTGGTGAAGTGCATCACCTTCGATGGTAAACTCTGCTGCCAAAGGTTTTTCTAACCAGGTGAAGGGGTAAAAGTTGCTATTACTACATGAACTAGCTAATTAAGAGCAAGCATTACCAGTAAAAACTTTATGCGCTGGAATTTATATAAGGGTCAGGCAATCACATGAGTAGGAGGTGGCAGGCGGCATGCTGGCACACCACGGCTCTCGCTCCTGCTCTGCCTCCTCTGCGGAATTGCTCCCGCTCTGAAGCTCGGGGAAGGCATGTCTAACTTAATGCAGGAAAAGTGATAAAATGGTGGTAGCAGAGCCTAATAGATTTTCAAGGAGATGGAGCAGGAGCCACGGAAGGTAGCAGTGAGGCATAGAAAGCAAAAGTACACCAGGCCTCATTTAATTATCTTTTTCACACTGCATTAATCATCACAAAACCAGGATTATGCCTATTTTTGCATCAGTGTTGGAGGGTAATACAAATGTCATTTTGTGCACTGTCTGTCATTAGCAGCTGTTAAATTAAAGGTTTGAAAAACAAAATAATGAAGGCAGGCTGCTCCCTTGACCTATTTTTCACCAACTTTTTTCCCTTTGACCTCTGAATCTGAATTTCCCGTATCAAATCATCATCTGATTTCCTATGACTGTTCTCGCTTTCCCCAGCCCCCACAGCCACCCTGCTATTTGTTGTTCCCATGACCTCTCTCTTCAGCCGTCTTATTTTATGTCCTGGTTTGACAGTTATTCTTTTTCTTCCTCCTGCATCCATAACTCCTTGCTCTCCAGTAATCTTCCTCCTTCTCCAGTTGCTCTTCCAGCAGCTCCGCTGGTGCCTCCTGTGGCCTCGAGCTCCTTCGCTGTCTGCTCTGGGGCTCGGCTCAAACCCTCGCCCACCAGCTCTCAGTTACCATGGCCCAAACCTCCATCCCTACCTTCTGCCTTCTCCCTGTTAAGCTCTCTATAGCTCATATGTGTAAAAGGTGCCTAACGTGCTTGTTTGTGCTTGTCTCTCTGCTTCTCTTTACTTCTCCGTTCCTGTTTTTCTCTCTGACTTTCTGATTCTCCTCCGCTGTCCCTGTTTCCTCCTTTTCGCCTCCACCCTTGAAATAATTTAAATAACTCATTTTTTTGCTATGGTCTCCATCCAGATGTGGCCGTGATCTGACATTTCAAAAAGAGGCACACAGATTTGGCTAGCTAAATGCTTAGAGTGTGGTTTAATGATGTGGGATCCTTTCTCACCCCCACAAGGGCAATAAAAGAGTTACGAAGTTAAATATACCTGTTACTATGCTTGCATAATTATTCTTCCTACACTCAGGGAGGTAGAGGTTCTGTATTAAATTTAACTGTAGCAATGTCTCAGTGATGGCTCAGGCTGACTGTTGCAGCAAAACGTGCAGTTTTTAGTGTTCTTGAAAGGCTGACCTTGCACTTCACCAGGAATTCCCTTGGTCTGAATTTATGTGAGGAGGCTGAAAAAAATAAGTGCATGATGTCTTCCGGGGTAGAATTTATCCTAATCTTTTCAACTCCTTATACTCATGTATCAGTATAAACCCTGACATATATCTCACCTTTTTCCTGCACACACCTGTGGTTGCTCTGTATTATCTCTGGCTTGGAGGTACGGAGGTGTGAGTATTGCAAAGTTAAGCAAAATTCCAGGCTGGTGTGTAAGATGCTGTGTTTTTCATGGGGGTGAAATAGTAGGACATAAGTCTGAAATCCAGACTATGACAATTTCCAGTGATTTAAGGGCACAAGATGAATCGGATCAGTCACAGCTCCAATTTCGGAGGAATGCGCAGGAATATATCTTCTCACATTAACATCCCCTGACTGTGATCAGTCTTTATCAGCCATACCTCGACCTGAACGATGGACAATCGACTGCATCTGTTTCTACTTTACTAATTTGATATACCTAAGGAAACTACTCTTGCAGGAACTTTAAAGATGAAAAATAGCACCAATTATATTCTCTAATACAATTGATTTCTAAGTACCCATGTGTACATTTCTGATTCTGTACAGTTTTACTGCCAACCCCATAAGAAGGGATTTTTTGATGATCTGAAAACCTTCTTTCCCAAGACTGTGCATGAACACACTGCAAAGCCGTGTATGCAGGCGGATACTCCAGAACTGCTGGTAAGAATAAATAAGATTAGCTATATGCAGATCCACAATTTTACCCATTTGCACAACAATGGGTCAAATAAATATAGCAAAACCTCTTTTTCATTCTTGTCTTTTCCATTTTTATGTGCCACCATGTGCAACCTTTTTTGCAGCTGGCACTGAAGGCAAATCTGCTCTTTTGCTACTGCACCCACAGCAAAGGCATTGGGAGGTAGCTGAGATCTTTCACGGAAAAAAACCTGTGTTCATACAATATCTAATAATACAGTGTAAAAGACAGCACATTTTTAAATTAACCAAAGCAGATACCTTGTCACACCATTGAAAAGTCTCCTCTGGAACTCACTGATGCATTAGCATAGCCTTAGTTGGGGTTCGTTACACAGGTTTGTATTAAAATAATAAAGTTTATAATTCAGGATTTTAAAAAGGACATAAACCTTGCTGTTTCATTCAGGAAGCCAGTATCTGGTTAGGCTCTGAAGAAATGCCTGTACAAGTAGGTTATTCCCTCAGCTCGGTGCAGCAGGTATTTTTCACCTTGCTCCAGAGAAGGGTGGGAGGATCTAGTAACTGATGAAGACAGGATACCAGACGAGATGGAGCATTGGCTTGATTCCATATGATAATTTCAGCATAATTGTTTTGCCTTTAGGCTGCTGTATCTGATTAGACCAGCCTCTAGCTGATCCAAGGTTAGGAGAATGCAAAACCACTGTAGTGTTGTGCTAAACACAATGCAGCCAGACCAAATAATCTGGGTCAGTTGTCCATGCAGATCTGCAGATACAGGCATGCCATGCAGTTTTGCATGAGGAACCTAACATACAGTAGCTCCAAATTTGGGAGGAGAATTAGTAATTTGATGAGATAAAAGTTGTGGCCTCTACAGTAGGCTGGGTAATCATATAAATAAATATAAAAGTCTATTTTAGAGCAGTGTTCTTTTAATACTAATTGGATGCAAAAAATCTTATCACATTGGTAACCTTCATACCTTTATAATAAGTCTTTTATTGTATTAGCCAGCTTGGTTTTCACTAATATGATACGAAAGACTTGCTAATATATTAGGAAAGTCACTAACACTATTAATTTACTAGATAAATTACTTCTCTATCTTGGAACTTTAAATGAAATGGAATTCACTAATCCTAATTGGTTTGCCTTCTACCAGAATTATTTCCCATTAGTTCAGCATGTTTTCTTTTTTCATACTTGAACAGAAGAGATTTCTTAAACTCAAAGCCTTGGGGTACAGTATATGGGTTTATTAATTATCAGGTATTCATTCAAGGGGGTTAATTAAGCAATAACTTTCCATTGACTGGAATATACAAAGGAATAAAAGGCTTGACTTGTCCTGCTGATTAAAGCACTGAGGCCATTGTGTCATCATTTTGCTCCGTTTGACTGTGGGGGAATAAAGATTTTCCACTATTTAACATAATTGGCCGAGAGCTCGGAGACCCTATTCCTTATGTACAGGAACTTTGTTGGTTTGTTGATTTTTGTCCTTTTTTTCCCCCCGTCTCTGCCTAGCGGCGAGTGCTGTGACCTTTCCTTGCGGCTGTGGACTTTGGTGCTGTTATCCATGTTTTTGTCACCTGAAGACTTGAGAACTGCAATGCAGTAAAGGGAGCTAAATCCCCTGGGAAATGAGGAGCTGGTGCTGAGGGCAAGCATCCTGCTGAGTAAGCAAGGTATCTTGCTGTAAGCGCATGACACCGATGCTGAGGAATTGGTACTTGGCTGCGTGTTGGCTTCCAGGCAGAGTTTATGGTGCTGGCTTTGACGTTTGGGCCTAATTCAACCCTCTTTGGAATCAGCGGAAGGACTCGCCATGTACTTCAATTGATTTTGGATCAGGCCCAGCAGTCTCAGAATAGCTTGTCTATGCGAGAGACACCCTCTCTTCTCAGGGGATATTGCCTCATCACTTGAGAGGAGCAGCATGTCAGCTAGCACAACTTTTTTGGGGAAGGAGAGTAAGCTGCTCTCAAGTGAGGACGTGAGACTCTTGCAAGGGCTACTTTGGTCTAGGGCTCGTCCTGCAGGGACTTGAATCTGTTGGCGTTTAGGGTGTACCTTTGAGAAGCGGATCCTTTGAGGGCATAAATTAATATATTGGAATAGGTGGAAGAGAAAGGGTTTTTTCCTAGAGCTTCCCTAGGTCTGACTGAACTCCGTTTCATGGAACAGCCTCCCCAGGGCCATGGCAATCTGTTTTAATTAGAGCAGCCTCCGAGCATCTCTCGCTTATGCTGAGGAATGGGGCTTCGCTGAGAATTTAGCTGACCCAAGCTGTGGGAGCGCAAAGGCCATCGTTGCGCAGGCCTCCCACGTACCCTCATTTGCCCTGTGTGAGTCTTCGGCCTGAGCCAGCTCTCTGCCGTCCAGCTCTGGAATCCATTTATAAAAGAAGCTTGTGGTTGTGCCTGCTTGTTGGTAAACGCGTATTATACACTAGCTGGAGCTGGCTGGCTGGCTGAAACTGCCGCTCGCAATCAGCCGTGCATCACTGAGTCAGCGCATCCCAAAGCCTGAGCACATCTCTGCCCAGGGGAAGCAGGGCTGGGTCCCCACCACGCCCGGGAAGGTGGGGCCTCCGGGTACCGGTGCGGGAGCCCACTCGTCCCAGGCAGAGAAGGAGAAGGAGGTGGAGCTGCAAGCTGGAAAAGTGTGTGATATTAGAGTGACTGCTGAGTTTATTCTCCAACAAGCGTTAGCATGCTTTTCTTTCTTGATTCTTTTGGTGATTGTGGTAAAGTGCAGATGTTATGCAATGGCAGGACTGGTAACACTGGCCACTGCCAACTATGGTGCCAGGAATCATTTATAAGCTTCCCAGCAATGAGCTCTGTCAGCACATGCTTCACCTCCTGTTACCATTGCAGGCACCACCACTGAGCCAAGCCGTGTCATGACTGAGAGTTCCATCAGCAAGGACTCTACCAGTCTTCTGGGAGAAGGGCTTCTTGCCCCCGTGAAACCGCTGTGCTGTGCCCAGGCCATCCTCTGTCAGCTCTTGCAAACTAGCTCTGCAGCTCAGCCAGAGAAGCTGAAATTCCGGCATCGCCTTACCAAGAGGGACATTTTGGTAAAACGAAAAGATTTCGAAATCTCAACAAGAAAGGCTGCAAGATTGCCTTGAGTGTTTGAAATAATGTATGTATGCATATATCTAGGTATACCTGTATAACTACACGAGCCAAATGACTTGCTTTGGCTTGCTTATCATTCTGAGACATAAAACAGGTAATCTAGCTTTATTTGACACCTACGATAATCATCCAAGAAAATGAGAGGCTCTGTAATGGAGGTCTGTAAACAGGTCTTGCAGGTCATTCGCACAAGCTGGCTCTGCACGCCAGGGCTCTATGGAAACGTGGCTATAAACACTCTGTTGGATCAAGAGCTTCTCTACTGACAGAAAAGACGAACACTAAAGCTGTACAAAACTGAATAAGTCTCAGAAAATGATTCACTCTCTTAATTAATTTTCCATTTTGGTTGGTGGAATGCCCTTAGGTGGCTGCAGTGGGCTTGAATTTCTTCTTTCTGGGCAGAGTTCACCTTTGCACAAGGACTGGGAAACTCTCCTCTCCCACCCTCCGTGCACTGAGGAGCCCAGGCAGGATCCTTTAAGGGAATATTTTCCTCTACCCAAATCATTCTGAATCACACTAATTTCTTAAGGCACAGTCACATGTGGCTCAGAGGCTTATTTAATTGCCAGCGCAGTGGTATGCTGGGAAGCCTGTAGCCTTGCTTTGTTAAGCAATGCCCCTTTCCTGTCTCATAGAAAGTATCCCCAAGTGCATCACTGCAGTTTTCCATCATGACAGCCCCCAGTAAAAGCAACTGTATGTGTGAGCAGTCCTTCTTGCAAAGGGTGCAGCATTCTCCGGCTTCACTTCCCAGTTGCCTTCGTGCTAGGACTCTTCCTTCACCGGGTGAATCAAGCACTCGTAAAATGAGGCAGAGCCAGCAAGCAGTCAGGCATGCATTCCCTAACCGTGCAGGATTCAAATGCCCGTGGTCTGCCATCTTGCACCAGTACAGCCGGAGCAAACTCATGCTGCGACGCGAACGTTCGCACACTGCTTTTATGTCAAGTTTGTGTGCTTGTTGGAGTTCCGTAGAAACAGTTTGCTTGCTTTCTTTTGACAAATTAAAGGCTCTGCTCCAGCCGTTTCTTCCACGATTTACAACTACATCCTTAGGCACAGTTTTCCCACTGAAATCCTTTACTCTGATCAGGAGACAAGACGAAAGGAGAGGAAAGAGCCCCCATGTCACGCCCCAGGCCAGGCCATCCTAGGGAGAGGATAGGCAATCCTGTGCCTTATCTCTTCCAGCTCTCCCCCTACTATATGCTTGGAGAAATGACTAAGCTGGGGAGAGGAGCTGGAGCAACACAAGGTAGGTGCGTAGGAGGTTGCCAGTGGGGTTGTTCCAGCTTACGCTGGGAGTCACCTTGACCCAGCACTAGAAAGGAAATGTAAAACTAAATTTCTTCTTCCCATTCCTGCCCCACAAACTGCACAGCATAAAATGTATCATTTTCTTATTTTCAATAGCATTTCTGTATGCATTATTAATGTAACTAAACCCCAGACCTTCAATTTATCACTCCCTGGACACTCGCTTTTGGAAATGCGTGTTATATCATTGTCTGTTTAGAGATGGTGTTAACTTCTAGCTGAAAAAGAAAGGTGTGGTGTTGGGAACTGTATCTTTCCCGAAAGGAACGCCAAAGTCTTTTTTTTTTTTCAGGACAGCAGTGTGTAAGGGTCTCCCCTGATCTGGGTGTAGGGGGACAGGAGGCTGATGAGAGGCCATGGTCCATTTTATTCTGTCCCTCCAGGCAGGAGCTACAATTTGGCTGCTTCTGCCATTGTGCCTGCATTAATCAGTGATTTGACCATTTTCCCCCTTGCAATATTTTCCCAATAAACATCAGTTTAAAAGCCAAAACGTAGCCTACGAATACATCATGGTTATTTTGTTCTATCAAGCTTTCATCTCGTTAAGCCTTAAGTTTCCACTGCCCTGAGGAAGACTTAGATTCGGGTGCTCCACGTGGTGCCAGAGATGGAAGAAGGTTTATGTAGCTGGGGTTTTTTCGCAAACCGTCAGAAGCTTTAGGGTTTCACTTTACTCCTGAGAAAAGTTACTGGCAGAAGAATAGGTTCTCATAGTCAGATTGGCAGAAAAAAATTACTGACACCTCTAAGAAGCCAGGTAGGGACTGCAGTTTTGACCCAGTGAGATTTTTAAAGTCAAGATTCCCACGAAAGCCATGTGAAGTCAATGGAGGTATTTCCATTGATTTCAAAAGGATTTGAGGTATATCCCATAGGGTAAAAAATCTCACAGGCTCTTCAGAGCCTGAGTTAGGTGGGTTTGAGCAGCAGATCTGTGTTAAAGGGGAAGGGGACATCCAATCCCTTTCCCTCTGAGGAGGAGAGAATGTGCAGAGTATGCACCTGTTGGCTTATCTACAACGTGATGTGGGCCCAGATCAGCCACTGCCTGTTGCGGGGAGCGACGAGGGTTGTGCTGCCCATCCAGCCATTGTCCCTCATGAGCTCTCACCGACATTTTCCCTGGGCAGGCTGTGCTGCGGTGGAGCGATCAGGAGTCATCAACGCTTTGGAGCCCACCATGATCCGCGCAATGCAGGGGTGGGGGCCACAGCTTCTTGGGTCTCTGTATCCCTTCTCCCAGATGGGAAAATAGCTCTTTTGTGGAAGGCTGAAGGATGGGAACCGACCAGCATTAGCACACACTCCTTGTGGAGGCCTATGCCTTCAGGCAGGAATTAGATGAGATAGTTGAGTTGAAACTGGAAGAAATTGCTCCTGAAGCGCTCTGTGGTGGAGTGTAAGGTTTCGTTTGTAATGTCTAGAACCTGCACTCAACTGCGCTTGGGAGAAGCCGGCTGTTTAACTCTGGGTACTGTCGGCAGGGCCAGGATTTCGACTCCCGTAATTAGTAGCTAACGTCAGGACTTTGGTGTGCCAGGCAGCAAAGGGGTCCCTTCTCCAAACATCTGCCCCCTGCGCCCCACGAGGAGGAGAAAAATATGAGCAGAGGGAATTAAAGTGACAGCCCCCACGATCTGGCATATGTCACTGCCTCCGAGGCTGATTTAAGTGGGCAGCAGGTAGGAAAGACAAATACTCACTAGAGGAGCTGGAGAAAATGGAGGCAAGGCAGAGTGAGATAAAACCTATTAGAGAGAGTGTTTTACAGTGCAATTCCTTGGGGGGCTGGGAAGGAAGGAGAAAGCTCACCATAAATGGAAAAAAGGCTTGAACTATAATTAATTTACCTTGTCTGAGCTTTTTACCACATTTCTACTGTATTTCCATGCACAGAAGAAAATGCACCAAAACTCACATGTTCTGTGTTTTTTAAGTACACAACAGATGATAACTGTCTCACAACAGATTAGCATGGTAGTATATTTGCTCGGTTTATGTACGGGCTTGTGATGGTCTTGGACTTCAGCTTCAGATGAAATAATCAACCCGGACTGAAAGGGCATTTATTGGAAAGGCAGTATGAGAAGAGATGCTGCTGCTGTCTGAACTGCCTGACTCCTGCAAATTAACAATGCAAAGGAGAGGTTTTCTTGGAAATCTGTAGGCAAGAGGCTAAGCTCCACTGCTTGCACTTAGCCAAATGGGTATCGGGAGCGGTGAAGGCAGCTCCCCTCCCAAAGCTGCTGGTCACTCAAAGTCGATCTGGGATGTGACAATCAACCTAGATTCTCGCCGGCTCATACCTTGCCAAAAAAAGGCTGGGAAATCAGACTATATTTAACATTTCTAGCACCAGCTGTCGTAGATTCCAGCTGAGTTACCTGTGTGGGTTCTGCAGGTAGATGTACGCCTGTACCAAACGTAGTTTGTGCCTCGCAGTGGTGTCAGCAGCAGGAGAGACACCGAAAGATTTGATCAGCCTGAAGCCAGAACTCACATAAGCACTTTTGCTATGTAGAACTAAAGCAGATGAAAATGACAGGGTCCTAGTGAAAGTCTGAACTGTCCCCAGGTTCAAGGATGCTTGGATCAAGGCCTGGAGTCTGATAGGAAATCGGGGCTAAATTTTGCACTTTCCCCTTTGTAGTGTTGACTATACAGAAAAAAAGAAATGTATGGAAGGAAGCAAACTATATATATACTTCTGCAGCCTAAGAGATGGTTTCAGTACTGCATACCTTTATGTCGAACTCAATAAAATGCATTTGCAAACATAATTACAGATGCAGCAATGTTCTCTAATAATGGATTATATAAAGCATGTTATGAAATGCATTCATATCAAGTTCTTGGCAAATTATACTACCTACTGTAACCAGGTGTTATAAAACCAATTATGGGTATATAGGAATTACCAACACAATGTGTGTACCCCTTAAACAAAATACGATTTCAGGTGGTTGTAAAACGTGCTGTAGAGGGTGGTGGAGTTATTTCGAACACGCTGGAGCCAGCAGCACAGGAAGGGAAGCTGTTCTTGGGGAAAGCATGGTGATAAATGGTACTTCAATGTATATTGGCTGACTCTTGGCTCAAGGCCTACAGGTTGATTCAGCTTGTCCTTATGTGCCACAATATTTTGTCCTGTTTTGTAGCCCTGTAAATTCCCATCAAAATATGTAGCACTTTGCTCGCCTAAGTAATGAATGAAAAATAATTAAGACCCTAGTTCTGAATTAATATCAAGCATTTATGACGTTGCTTCAGTTTGCTGGATTCCCTCATGAAGGCTTTATCCAAAGCCTTTTCAGTTGAGTGGAAATTTACTATTGAATTGGGCAATCTCGGGATAAAGTCTTGGTTTAATTTTGTCAGATTATTTCTTTAGGGCAGAAGGAGTGTTATTCTGAGTTATTAGGTTGTGTATTTTGCTGTGTCATGAGAAAAACAAATGGATTTCTTATTCCACTTCCTCATCACTAAAAACAACCTCTGGTAAAAGATAAGCAGAACCAGTACAGATAAAAAGGAAGCCCCTTCCCTTTTCTCCCTGCAGTGAACCTTTACCCAAACTCTCTTTTTTTGTATGGTTCCTGTTGTTGTTCATATATTTCCTAGTTCTGCCTAGGACAGGGAGCACAGTCACAACCACACGGGTTCCCATCTTCTTGTTTCTTTGCTATTCAGAAAAATCCTCTCCAGCCCAGTTTTTGTAACAATGGATGTTTGGGTGGTTTGGGAAAGCAGATAGTGCATGGACCATGGCTGCCACAGTAGCAAACTGCAGTTTCAGCTTGAGCATGCAGCTGCAGAAACATATGCCTCAATATATCAGACAAAACTGTTTTGAGGATGAAGTGCACCATGTAGCGTGCCCAAAGCCCAGCTCCCTGGATCAAGGGACCTGCCTGCAATTGAGTGAGATGCCCTTTCAAGCTGTCTTCCTGCATATTTTTCCTAGGGAATCCAAGTAGATTATGGTGTATAACCGCTCTTGTGCAGGCATGAGATTGAGATACAGCAGGGACATATGCTGAAATGCAGAAATTAGATTTATTTCCATAAAAGCAGCTACACTGTCAATTTGCAAGTATATCTTTCTCCAAGGACCTCAAAGCACTTCACAAATATTGTTGGAGGCTCAGAATGTTCTTGCACTTGGCTAAACTTGGTCTTTGAGAGGTTGAGTGATTTACTTGAGGTTTTCCAGTAAATCAGAGGTAGAGGTAGGAAGTGAAACAGGATCACGACTGCAAATGACATCCTTTAACCTTCGGAGGTGCTACTGTGGGCAAATAAAAGCCTGACCCTGCTAGCCTCACTCATGTGAGCAATGTCTCTGAAATTAATGGAATAACTGACGTGAGAAAAGGGCTGCAATATTGGCCTCTTTAGGCCTTTCCCTGTGAAGTGTTTAGTATTTCCCAAGAAGTACTGTTTGGCTTCACCTCGTACCAAAGTGTCTTATAGCAACAAACAACAGTAACGGAAATCTCAATTTCATTTTTTTCCTCTAGTGCATAGAAGTCAAGATCCGAGGCGAGAGCTCTCTCCGGGTAGGCACTAAGCCACAGGGACCTGAAGACACTTGGTATTTCTTGGAAATGGGCTCTGACTTCTCTGCTTTTCTCCTTCACAGGGAAAGAAGAGATTTGGGGTCACAATATGGACCTACACGTTTCTCAGCTGGTAAAAACTATAGTCGATATTTCTTCTTAGCAAAAGTTTGGCTCTACCCCAACTTCAGCAGTCACAAAGACTAATATGTAAGAAAGACTGCATTAAAAATATAATGTAAAAATATATCTTTAATAAAAGGAAATGAGAATTCCAAAATTCATTCTTCTTTCTCTGCAGAAAAAAAAGGTTTCTAGCTGCAAGCCACTTTTTGCCTATTTAAGTCTCTCTGCTTCTTATTCCACTTCTTTAGCAGGCTTGAAATGAATGAAGAGGTAGAAGATGAGAGAGTGACATAGGTAGTAAATTATGGAAGTTATATAAATGTATGGCAATAGCAAGCAGATTTCAATGCTAATGCAGACGGCAGAGATTTCTACTGTTAAGGAAGAAAGGAGGGAACCTCCAGCATCTGAAGAGAAATCGGCTGACTGAACGCCAGCGCCTGCTCCAGCCTGCAGAGATGGGAGACTGCCACAGACGGGGAAAGTGGAAGCGACTCCTGAAACCTGCAGAAGTGACAATTCCCTGAAGCTTGAACTTCTGCAATAAAGGGAAAGAGATCATTAACTGCGAGCGAGGAGAGTTTGCGGAGGAGAGAAGAGAAAAGGAAAAAACCCTCTTTAACTCTGGAGTTTTTAAAAGTGCCCTTGTTTGTTTTCTTGGCAGAGGAGCGGAGCATTTGGCACCCATCCTTGGAAGGTGGCCCAACTGTAAAATGCTGGGGTTGGCCCTTTCCATGCTGTTGCTAAGCGGATGGCCCAATAGCCGGCGGGGCCCTCCAAACCCCACCCCGCGCTCCGGCCGGATCCAGGCTCCATCCCGCCTGTATTAAAAGCCTCTCTTCTCCCACTTGCTAATATTAATAATTTAAAAAAAAAAAAAAAGCCAAAGAAGTGCCGACTTTATGCAAGCAAACCCGACCCGGCTCATGCCAAGAGCTCAGCAGAGAGGAGCTGGGGAGCCCCAGCCTGTGCCCGGCTCCCGCTGCGGAGCCCCGCGGGGATGGATGGGGCTCAGTGCTGGGCTCCTGTCTGACTCGTTCTGCTCTCCCTCCTGCTCTGCTCCCACAGCCTCAAGGTATAGGGCAGAAACAGAGGTTTTTTTCTCCCCCCCCCCCTTTTTCTTTTTTAATAACTTTATCAACTCCAAACCCTAGGATGATTTGTGCATTTCATACTCTCTCTGTGCTTTTACTCTCGGTTAGAATTTGGATCCTTTCCATTTCTCAGTTAAAACCTCTTTTTTTTTCTTTTTTTTTTTTTTCTTTCCCCCCAGTTGTTTGTGGTTTTGCATGAAAGGGCACTGTTAACTCTTTCACCACCTGTTTGGAAAGGGCTGTCTTGGCTCAGCTGTTATAGGCGTTTCTGGAAGAGCAAAATAAAGTGCTGGTTTTCAAAAATGCAGGCAGAAAAAAGAGGAGTAGTGATGGAAAAGGTTTACGTTGAAACTGCTACTGTAGGATAACCCGAGCTAGAAAAGCAGAGTGCTTATTATTTATTTACAAGAGCCCTGACTGCTTCTGCAAGGCACTAGATGAGGCCTTTCCAAGCTGGTGCTCAAAAGCATTGTGGTATAGCGGGGAGAAGGGGACAGGTTTGGTAAAAGCACGGGAGAAGGCGGCTGTCCCGGCTGTACAGGGCAGCCAGGCCATCTCGTGCTGCCACCGGGCAGGACTGACAGCCCTCGCTGGTTCAGTGTGTGCACAAAGCCTTGCTGTTGTGGGCAAAATGGGGGAATCTGTGCTTTTCTGCTACCTAACTGTAAAACGAGCAAAAGGTGCACTTTTCCACTGAGGCTGTGTTAAATGGGGTGTCACACTTGCCCGTGGGTAAACAGGAGGTCCTCGACATACCGGGGATACACATAAAGCGTGGGAAGAGCTGGGGAAGTTTTCACTGGAAGTTGTGAAAAGTGGAGGATTAATTTTCCCTATTGTCCATCGAGATGAGAGACTGGGAAGTTGGCATCTGTCATTTAAACCTTTTTTTCCTCTTCATCAACAGTTGCAGCTGCAGAAAGTGGGTATCGTCTCACTCCCGCGGGGAGACTGACCCGGGTGCGCATGTGTACGCTTGCACTGCTCGCAAGAGCTTTCCCAGCTGAAGTCCTTGAGCTTTGAGTGAATGCTAGAAACAGAGATGACTTAAATATTTGGCAGCAGTTAGTATAAGTTATCTTTTTCTTTCAAAAAATAACATGTTATGCAAGCAGGTTTTCTTATATTTATGGGTATTTATTCTTTCTTTCTGTAGATGATAAAATAATCTTGTTGGAACCAATAGGAATGTGAATTTAACTTTTCATGCTATATGTGAATTAAATGACACAACGTTTCTCATGTAAGTTCTAAAAGCACATTGAAAAAACCCCTTCCTATATTTGCACATCCTGCGGTAATTAGCACATGAATATTTTCCTTTTTTAGTCTTTGAAAAAAATACTTTTATAGTGGTTAAAACAAGTGCATATTTTTCCAGCATCCTCCTCAGTATGATTGCTGTTCCTAAATATTTGTATGCACGTTTGTACGTATGTTTGTTGTGCCTGTTAGTTCGGTTTTGTAGAACAAATGGAGAAAACGAAAATACAGATTTTTAACCACAACAAGATTCCCTGCAGACAGGATTTTTTTGTACTGCTGTAGAAATGCAGCAGCTCGGAGGAAGAGCACACCATGTAATTCTACATACATCACAGCCCTTTTTTTATTACTCTTACCACCGCAGCTGAATGGAGAATTACAAAAACTATATCCCTGATTCTGTAAAGGTTTTTAAAAGAGGCTTAACTTTAGGCATACAGGTAACTTCAAAGGGAATTAAGTGGAAAGAGATGTGAGTAGTTCATGATGGATGCATAAGAGAGAATGATCTACACAAAACTTGATCCAGAAGTTCTGGAATTACGTTAATTGACCTTGGTGAGCTAAACAAAAGCTCATTGGAAATTATGTTCAGAAGTTAAACCCAAGACTTTTACAAAATAAAACCCAGTGTAATGGATATTCATATTATTGTGTATCCGCTGACTTTTCTATAGGTAAAGGGTGAAATTCTGGCACTGCAGAAGGGAGTGGGAGTATTGCCGTGGATTTTACTGATGCCAGAATTTTGCCCAAAACACTTACACTTCCTCTGGCTCTGAGGTTTTTTATTAACTCTGACATCGTTTTCTGTGTCTATGCTGTCACATTGCATGGGGTGCAAAAGCATTTTAAAATTAACAGTGGACTTGAGCTGCAGAGCACGGCTCATTGATCAAACCTCTGAATCCATCTCGACAAAGTTTGATTAGATGTTTGATTCAAGCCTACTGTATAGACCCGTCTCTTCGTACATTCACAGTTTTGTTGGCACACCTGTTGTGGCCCGGTTGGGAGATTTTGTGCATGTAGCAAATCCTGGTCTAGTGGGGCAAACTAAGCATCGATTTTGTTTCACCATGTCGGAGCAAGCTATGTCAACTACTGCACATCACTTTGTGATCAGGCTAAAGCCACTCCAACAAAAAGCTACCTCAGCAAGCTGTCAATTTAATGTTTTATCCATCTTCTTTTTGTGTACGTTTGCTCCACATTTCAGTGAAGCCTCATCTCTCCTGCCCACCGCCATAGGCTACGAGTCTGCAGCAAAACCCAGTCTCGAACATGTCACATGTAATGAAACAGGAAATTTCTACCCAAGACATTCGGATCACTGGCTTTTGTGCTGAAATCCCCTCCTGGTCAGGAAGAGAAGGGGACAAGGAAGACAGTGGCAGGTGACACCTGCAGAGGGGCAATACTAGACCTCTTGCAGCCGAGAGCATTACCCTGGTTGTTTGCAGTGGGACACAATCCCCGTGCGGTGGCTGCAGTGGGAAGCCCTGTGTGCCTCACTACCGCAGCCACGTGTGGGATGCCTGTGTCCATTTATCACTTCAAACTAAACTGAACAGCTATATTGTTATACTGCAAATTAGAGGCCTTCTATATCTTAATTTTAAAGCACTTAAGCTTGTGTTATCTTTCAGCTCTTTATTCATCTAACTAGTTAAGGTTTTGAAGACCTAATCTAGTTCCCATTAAGACAAAGAGGAGAATTCCTTTCTCTGTGAAGTGTTACACCTTCGGAAGCCAAAACCTTTGGTGTCTGCCTTAGACATTTATATCTTGCAGGCATTAACAGCTCAACCTATAGATTTTTCTCCATCAGTGGGGAAGTTTTATTCTTATCCCCATTTTACAGGATGAAATCTCTTATTCAGTGAAGTATGTGAGCATGTGCCAGTTTCAACAGAGCTGGTGGAATCTTTCCAGGATAGACTAAGTTTGCCAAAAGTGCAATTTGAAGTGGAAAACTATTCGCAAATTCAGGTTGAATGTAATGAAGAGTTTTGTCAGAAAGAAAATCAGGGAAATTTCTTTTCTCAGGAAAGTTTAAATCTTTCATTTCAGTATTTTAAAAACAACTATGTCATTTTGACCTTCCTTAAACCACTTACTTTTCAAAGTTAACCTTCTTTGTTCATTATTATTTTGAAAGTAATATGATAAATAGAATATTAGACTTCTCAGTAAGAGAAAGAATTGTCACTGCATTAAATTTCATTTTGATGTTTTGAAATGGAGGGATTTTTCAGCTAGAACTGTTTGTTGTTTAAATTTGGGGTTAAAAACAATATGAAAACTTCCATTCTGAATCAATCAAAGCAAACTGAGTTGACCAAAAATGAAACTTTCGGGGGGCTTTTATGTCTGTTCCACCAACACATTGTGTGTCTTGTGTTCAACTTCACCTGAATCATTTTTTCAGTTTGCCGTTCAGCCACCAGACTGAAGGGAACACGTTCGTACAGCTCCGACTCCCAACAGTTTAACAGCCCTATTGTTTTTGGTTGACTCCTGTGAAACTACCTGTGCTGGGAGTCAGCCACGTGCCTTTGAGTCTCCCTGAACTGATGCCTAAACAAACTATAGGAAGTCAAACGGGGTGATGGGCAGAGCCTGGCGCAGAGCCCCGGTGTCCTGGCTGGCCCCTTTGGTGCTCTGAGTTCAAGACCCTTTTTCTCCTCCAGGTTTGCCAAGCTCTCTACAACAGATCTGGCTTAAGAAGGAAGGATGGGGGCTGAAAGGGGAATTATTTTCTTTGCGGCTTTCAATGCTTATGACCCAAATTGTGGAAGTGTGTAAGGTGGGCAGCAAAGGAAAGGAACGCCTGGGTGAGTTTGAAACTGAGATCTGGGCTAAAATTTTCAGTGGTTCTTCTGTTAGCCTAAAATGTTCTTCTTCCTCTTATGAACATAACTTGCTTTAAATAAATATCCAGATAGCTTCCATTAGTTACCAAGAGCTTTCCCATCTTCTGTTAATAGCTCCTTCTAATAATGCAAAGTAAGTGATTGATAAAACAAAAATGAATTGGAATAATTTTGCAAAGATGACTTTAACCAATTAGTCTGTTAAGGGAACAGTGGGAACAACAAAGACATAAATTTAAACATATACCTCTAAATAGCATAATTACCTTTTAAGTTTCAAACTGTACACATGGAAAAAAAAGAAAGATTCCAACCAGCCAAGAGAGATGGAAACACGATCCAAAGGATGCTTACTACACACCAAAATATTTTCCACCAAACTAAGTTTTATTAACTTCCCAATGCCATGTGATACGTATCTGCAGCTCGCTCATACTGCCTTAATTTGTTGCTGTGTGTGACATGTTGTAGTCTGATCTAGCCTGACACGCCATGGTATGCACAGTACACATATTTCATGATAAGACAGTTGAAAACCAAAGACAAACAGCCCCAAAGAGAGAGTTAAAAAGCATGATCCAACAGAGGCTGGCATCCGTCAGAGGGAGAGTATTTGAAATGGCACACCTTCCACTTGCAAGTAAATAAATACTGATTGCATGCTATAGCTGGGAGTGAACAAGATAATTCGATCCAGTGTTCCCATGGACAACTTTGTTTCTTTTCCTCCCTGTATATTAGTCAACATTCTTGATTATGACATCTTTTTTATCAACGTGTAGTGAAAACCAGGGTGTCTTGGACCCCTAAACCCCACTGAAATGAGAAGTGTGGAATTGCTTGCTGCCTGCTGGAGAAAGAGATGAACCCAGCTGCTGCTGTTGTAACATGGTGCTCCACGAGTGAAGATCTTCTGTTCTTCATTATGTTGGTAAAAGCACCAGTAATTTAACTAGCTTCATTTCTGGCCAACTTCGGGTTCCCCTTCTAAGGACACAAAATATTTCTGGGCTATAACTAAAGGAATTTCATTGTCCAGGGTTCCCCTGGCAAAGCGAATGAGCTCTTCAGTGTCTGCAGGTTCAGGGAGAAGCTACTGCCCAGTGGAAGCAATGTTAGTTGCATTCACATTACTAAAAAGTTTGGTAGGAAACAGGTGACTTTTTGTCGTTCAGTGGATGGTAATTACGACAATGAACTCGTGTTGAAGGGTTCGTTATAAAACACCACAACAAATACACCTGTTTTGCTCCTTATGTTGTGGGTATCACACCTGAGGTGTTTCTGGGGTCTTGGGATCCAGAGTTTTGGGGCATTACACAGATCTGATTTTCATGCCTAGAAAAGTGACACACACTAACACAATCTTTTTGTCACCTGTATTTGGGCCACAAAAGAATATAAAAATCCAGGTAAATATGGCAGTAATTTGTAATTAATTCTTCAGCGCTTCAATTATACTCTGGTGGTTTGACCAAGTGAAAGGTGCCTTCACTCAGGTCCCTTTGGGCTCAGCATTGTGCGGATCTGGCTGAGACACTGAGAATTTCAATGGTTATCCAAGTTTATCTTAAAGTGTTCTTAAAGCTGTGTCTGTAGTGTTGTACTGCCTTGCTCTGAGTAACTGGGATGATGAACTGGGCAAGTGCTGCCTCTGGTTAGTGTTTCTACAGACTGTGCAGGATGATCACTCGTCTGGAAAGAAACACTTTCCACTCTACGTGAGCATCAGTGGAAATGCTGAGAGTGTTCAGCACTGTTCTCTTTTTATCATAAAAAAGTGACATTCTCTATGGACCTGCTCCAAAGCCTGATCATGTCAATGAAAGGACTCCTATTGACTTCAGTGTGACTTGGAGTGCTTCCTAAAAATGGGAACAAAGCAGCAGACTTCATAAATCTTCTGATGTGGTCCTTAAAGCAAGAATTCAGACCCCATGGGGCAAAGGTTTGTGATTAGGAAGACGTTTTGGCCTCTCTTTCTTCCTGAACTGAACCATTCAGGTCTTACTGAAGATTCATTCTTTGAGAAAAATTGTATGCCAGTCAGCACAGGGGATAGCCAGTCTGTTAAATGCTGCATTATGCCTTTTACTTTTCATTATGGTGTGAGATTTGATTAAGGCAGTCAATGACCCTGTGCTTAGGAACAGAAGGAAAAAAAGCCAAAAAAAGCCAGTGGAGCCATAGGGCTAAAATATGTTGCTGAGAAGTGAAACAATGAAGGTGTGGAGGAGAGAGGAATTATCACAGCACTGTTGGCACCAAAGTTGTATCGAGAGGCTTTAAACTGCCATAAAGCATATGCTGGCACTATTTCATCTGACACCTTTACCATAATGCAGACCCTGTTTGTGTAGGAGAGCTTCCCACCATGAGAGAAGAGGTGCACACCGATGCCCTCACTCCAAAATCGCAGGCAATGCTCACCAGCAGCTGCTGCTCTCTGCAATCCATTGCCTGGTTATGGCTACTTTCCTAGACCTTTCCTAGGGAGGTTTTTAAAGGTACTTAGGAAATTAACAGGGGTTGAACCTTTATGTCCCTTTGTGCCACTGACAGAAAACCACTTTTATTTCCTTTCCTATGGATATGACCTTTCCTTCTCTCCCTTTAGACCTGCTGTGTGTCCTCCATAACTTAGTGCTGCGCCTGACTATGTTAAAACACACTGGGAAGCGAGAGCCTGCTCACTGTACAACTTTCTGTCACGACTCTTTCAGCATTTGACTCACAAGTGTAATTTGGCTTTATCCCTCCCTAAGTGCACTGTGGATGCCTGATTTGCAAGGCACATAATGCGAACCATGATGTTACTGTGTGGAACCTCTTTTCCACACTGCTCTATGTATGTCATTCAACCTTTTAATTTGATTAGGAGGTTAATTTGCATGGTACTGTGTGTATTCTTTTACTGGAATATATATACTATGAAATGTATGATGTAAGTTAATCCAAAGCTAAAGAGGCCAATAAAAGCTAGTTCCTTAAGGAGGAAGAAAAAAGAGCACAGCTCAATGGAAGAAAAGCTTGGTAGGAGTCCAGAGTCCTGACTCATTGTTAGCCTCAAGAGCGTCCTGACTAGCATCAACGTGTTCTGGAAGCAATGTGATTTTCCTACCGTATTAACAAAAAAATAATAAAATGTAATGCTAAAACAATAGGACGTACCAGAAGATTTCCACTGAGGAATGGGGCTCTGTAATAAGCTGATGTCAGAATGATTTCCATCCTGTTCACATAATCTGAGCATATGGCAAAGTGACATGACTTTGTGCCCACCATGGAAAAGTGAGCAGCTCTTTTAGGTGTGTAGACTGTTTCTTCTAAACCAAGTACTTTAGAAAGCTGGAAAACAGAATACGAAATATATTTCTATTCATGGGAGACACCCAGTCAATAGGGAGCACTAAGAATGTACTGTATAGCTGCAGAGAAGCATTAAGCTCTCATGGAAATCTGAAAAATGCCTCAATGGCTTTCTACCCATGTGTCTTCATAACTATAATCTCAAAAAATATATATAATTTGGAAGTGACGGCGTCCTGGAAGCTTGGCTAGTGTGAGCTCACAGTTATCTTTTACTTGATCCTGTGAAATAAATTATATGCAACAAATCCCAACTGCAGACAAATTCTTCTCCATCTGTTTTCCTATAAGAGAAAAAAAATGTAGAATTACTTTCATGCAACAATTGCACAAGCAAGTCATAAGCTTAAAGATGAAGGAGAAGAAAGTTAGAATGTTTTCTGGTTTAATGCCAAAGATTTTTGAGATAAAAATTCTCTGAAAGTAACTGCAATAAACCAATGACTGTTGAGCTTAAACAAACCTCAGGTTAAGTTAAATTCAATTTCACTTAAATATTTCTTAGGAGAAAAAGCAAACATAAATGCAGGAAAACAAAATCTTTATGTCTTAATTGTCATCTTTTTCTCACAATGTCTCCTAAGCTTCAATGAAGTCATTTGGATTTTATTAACCAGTCCAGTTAGTACAGTGCAAAGTATATTTCAAGGCAGAACTAGAATTCACATCTCAAAAGCAAAGGAGTTCACAAAAGAGTCTTGTAAAACTGCATGAGAGAGAAAGC
This sequence comes from Sagittarius serpentarius, assembly GCA_034782735.1. Taxonomy (NCBI): domain Eukaryota; kingdom Metazoa; phylum Chordata; class Aves; order Accipitriformes; family Sagittariidae; genus Sagittarius; species Sagittarius serpentarius. Next base: position 37,810,435 of record JAVKLA010000088.1, on the reverse strand, counting down.
ACTCGATGCCTACGGAAGTTTCGTTTTACCTGTCAGGAACAAAAAAGTTGGACTGCATCCATTGCATAGACATAAACTAATCTCAGCAAGGGCTGCACGAGAACAAACAGGTAAAGCCTGAACAAATACAGTCTAAACTTAGCACAAAAGTTCCTAAATCATAGCTGTTCTTTCTTTTTAAGGAAAATTTTGCTACATTTAAAATTCAAACAGGTATCATCTTGTAATTGTGTGAATCAATGATGTTTGTAGTAAAAGTGACAGAATGTGCTTATACAGTTATAATTAGAGTTTGCAGGTCACTTAAATGCCCTTCATGGACAGTCCGTAAAGAGAACATGACCAGGCGCTATGAATAATGGCCTGAATAAATAGGGAAGTTGTAGAAGTAAGGCTAATGAAAAATAAACATTCTTGTTGGGAAATGGAGAGTGACAGTAAGAATTAAAGTGACCCAGTGTTTCAGGTATACAAGTGAGTGAACATGTACTGCAAACATTGTATATGCGTATCTGAGAAATCTGGAAAGGATCTAAAAAAAAAAAAATAATTAAGTGTTTGATGGTTACGTCTGCCCCTCTTTAATCACGCCGTGTTTATTTAGGACTTTGTAGGCAGTGAAATTTTTTTCCACTTTCATATTTGTTGTGTTTTTCAGTATCTGTTAAACGTCTATCAGAAGTGCTCTAACCCCACTCAAAATCCAAAACCCAAAAATGCATGAAGGAAAATAATCCAAATGTCAAACATAACCATGAGCAGTTAGTCAATCCATCCAAACAAAAGCAATCAAGCCACATCCTTCTCTTTGCTCTCCAGAGACTCACGTGCACCTAATAATAACCCACTGTGAGCACTTTAAGGAAAGGAAAGAGAGGAGGAGCTGTGAGTTTTGACCCCATTGTAGAAAAAAATTGTCTCCAGGCATTTTGGTGCGAGTGCGTCAGCCAGTGACACCCCAATGTAAAAGTTCACGTGAAGAATCTGAATTGCACCCAGAGATCAGCTGGAGCACAGAGCACCGCTTGCAATACGTATGAGCAACTCCAAAGGCTCTAGCAGCCCCACTCTGCAACCGCCGAAGTTCTCCTGCTGCCCTACAAGCATGTCTTCTGAATGGTTTCACGCTCCAGTCAGTATTGGAAAAGCCGTGAAAAAATCAGGTGACGTTTTCTTCTGGTAAGACTGGCAAGACGTGTCCTGCTGTTTATGACTCGCGGGCACTGGCTCTCCCGTGCCCTTGCCAATGCTGTCCTCCCGAGCCACGAGGGATGGTAATAGCACCCATTTCATTTACCTGCAGCCCCAATTAAAGTGTGAAATCATAACTGTATTTCTGCAGGAAGTATTTAGGTGACAGTTTGGGGAAAAGCACTTGGTTTTCTGTTGACAATCGTGCACCAAGGACTCTGGCAAAAATTTCCCAGAGGTAATTGGTGTGGTGGCCGTAGAGGGAGGAGCTGTGCACAGTCTTGGGCCTTCATCTGGCAAACGCTCTGTGGAGGTGAATAATCCCAATGAGTTGACCAGGACTACTCTTATGTGTGAAGTTAAATATATGCCTGCTTGCAGGATGAGGGGCTTTTTATGTATTTATACCTCGCGTCCTTGAAAATCTAACTTTCATGTGTAAGTACTTTATTAATGTGGGTTATTTCTGTGTATGCTTTCCTGTGTGTGAATGTGTTATGAATCTACCTGAAATTGTCTTTTGCAAATGTGTTGGTTTCAGTTTGTAAGAAAGTGGCTCCTGTATGTACTGCTGGGCATTTCCTTTGTTCATTTTCTTTTGTCAGAGGCTACACTAGCTGCAGTTTTCATGTGATCATTCTTGAAATTGCTTCGTGCTTGGAGAAATGTGTGGGTGTTCTTTCTGTGTAATTTCTTTAAATAGTATGTGAAAACAGTACTACAAGAATAAAAAAATACACCACACGGTTCTGTTCCTTTTGTGCCATTTTCATCTTTCATTCATCTAATGAGCTTATTTTTACTCCATCTTTCATTCCCCACTCTATATTAACAAGTTCTTCCTTGATTTCATTGATTCTCCTTGCCCACGGTGGCCTTTTTTAATAATTTATTCGATATGTTTATTCTTCCGAAAGTACAGGCTGCCAAGAGAGGTTGTGGAATTGTCATCATTGGCTCAACTAGACACCCATCTATTAGGGATTATTTAAGGATAAGGAAATCAATCCTTCTGTGATTCAAGGGAAGGAGGGGATGGATTAAATGACCTGGGTAGAATAGTCCCCTCTAATTCAAATTATTCCGTTGGGTTTTTTTTCCCTAAATTCTTTTTGATCTCAATTTCCTAATTTTTTTAGATAACGTTCTCTTGTGTTCGTGTTCTTTGAAAGTATGGAGAATTTGCATGAACCAATTTTTATTAGTTCCCCTGAGAATGTTAAAAACTTCAATTAGGTCACAGTGAAGTCTCTTTTCCAGAGTGAAATTCCTTAATCTTCCTTAATAACTTAAATCTTTCAGAAGTGATGTTGTTCTGCAATGCATTTTCCTCAAAAGTAATTATATACCAGCTAAGTTGCTACATAATAGTCAGTGCTGTGCTGTGCTCTAAGTATAATCAGTCCTTAGGTTTTGTAGAGCCTATTAGCCCTGATGGGCTGGAAACACATGACTGTCAGTACGGAGTTGCAGGCTGGGAGATAGGAATTTCCAGTTTCCAAGAAGCCGGCATTTTCTGTTTGCACAGGAACCTCTCACAGTGTAAACTGATATTCTGGCTGTATTTCTTAATAGATCTGCTTGATTGTAATTTTAGGATTATTTTAACAACAGCGGGCAAGGAAATCCATGAGGCAAATACGAGTTTAAAGGCTGAGGAATGATGCAAGCTCTGCCTTTCGCTTCGTGCATGTATTACCATCTTTGTCCAGTGTTTGCTGTATTTTCCAGTAGAATGCATCAAGCTGTTTAATACTGGAAGTAATCAAAAACTGAAATCCCAGTATTGATCCCGGTGCAGTAGGAAGCCAGTCTCTCTCAAGCCTGGCAGAGATTCCCCTTTGTGGCTGCCCTTCTGCTGTTTCTTCCTTCACTTATGGCAGCTTTGGGGTCATTACATAACCACCCCGAAACACTTCTGCTTTCTGGAATTAAGGGAAAAAAGCCATCCAAATCCTCTTAAGAAGCTTTGAAAGTAGTGCTTGCTTTGCTGTGTGCAGCAGCGAGCACACTGTTAGTGCATCGCCGGGAGCAAGAGCAGCTCTGCTTGATTCCGCTTGCATCTGTTTGCTGTGAACTCAGTGTGCTCCTATGTCAGCCTCCAAAGGGATAAAAAGAGACACATTAGGCTAAAACATAAAAATAAATTTAATGCCAAAACTGGTTGTTCCTTGAAGGCTTCGATGTAACATCAAGAACAGTTTTATCTCACCTAAAAGTACATGGTGAAAGTTATGGAGGGCTCTGCAGTCCATATAGATTAAAAGTTTCCTACCAGCTCTCTTGTAAAGATTAGGATAATCTGTTTGGAAACCCACAAAAAAAATGAGGATTGACGATTCTGGGAAGAGAGGTGAGGTGCAGGGATCGGTAAGTGATCTAGTTTTCCCTTGCTTGTCTCATGCACACTGTATTCGTCTCTCTGGTCTACGCGATCTTAAGAAGTATGGGACTGAGGCAAAATCTTATGGCCCAGACACCCCCCAACCTGAAGGGCTGTCATTTAATATTTTCTCTTGTTTTTTAATCCTCCTGTTTTATGAGTTCATTTCCTCCTTGGGTGTCTTCAAAATGTGTACCCATTTTATGGACAAGATGCAGATGTTTTGCAATTAATAGTGTAGACATCCAGCTCAAGCAGTAAGGGTTTATAATACCTTTCCATCTCAGCTTGGTTGATACTTTTCACAGGCACAAGGTGATTCATGCTGAAGTTACCGTGTTGTTCAGCCTTGTCCTCATTCCACATACAGTAGATAAGGGTGGGTTGGTTTGGAAAAAAATGAGAAGTTTGGTTACTTTCCTTAACCACTTCCATTTGAAGAGAAAATCAAGTGGGTTTTGTAAAGCAGCAAAAACCCGTTTCCAGCACCCACCCTTTCGCTGTCGCACCTTCTTCCCCTGCTCTGCTTTCTCCTGGTGCTTTTTGCCACTTCTGGAACATTGTCTCTGCTAACAGAGGCACTTTTACAACTCAGTTTGCCATTAAGTCATGATGAGAAGCCCTGCTGTTCCAATCCTGCTTTTTTCTCAAGTAACGATCCTTTAATCATTCTGTAATAATTACAGTGATGTTTTCCCTCGGCCCTACATGCATTATTTTGAGAGACGGCACTGGTGTGATGCTGACATTATGGATGCGTGTGATTTTGGCAAGGAAAAAAACCTTCAAGTATTTCTCCTCTCCATTTGCTTTGTTTACTGCAATATCTCCGTATGCCTTACTTCTGTTTTGTAATCGGATGTTGCATTTCTTCACACACATTCGGTCACAGCAGCCTGGATGTGGCAAAATCAGAATTCCTGCTACCCTCAGCAGAGCAGTCCTGTGTCTGTGCTCTGTCACAGACACACAAGTGACACACCTTAGCTTTCTGTCCCCCTTGGTCCTTCAAGAAGGAAAAGACATTGCGGGAGAGGATGGGACCAGAAGTGTCTCAAACGCACTATTTCTACAGCATAGCAACTTCTAATGGTGCTGGGCTGGGACTCTTCTGGGGGTGAAGCCATCCCTGGGACCAGCAGTTGCCTGTCCAAGCGTGGTTGGGGTCACCCTCCAATGAAACACACGCTTGTCAAGTATTGGGGATCAAATTCAGAGCTGATGCAAGGAATGGCTCCAGGGCAGCATCTTCAGATTTTGTTTTGTATCGTATCAGGCTTCAAGTATTATATAGTGTTGCCATGACAGGATATTTTTAGTGTCCTAGAGACTGGAAACAAAAAAATATTTTGTCTCTTGGCTGGAGGATTTGCCCATATTTTTTCCAGCCTAATTTAACTGCAGTTGAATTCAGTGCATCCAATTTCTAGGCTCAGCTTAACTTTGGGACATACACATATTCTGCTGTATCTATTTACTTCAAATATTGTGCTTTAGCAAACCAGTCGCTGCTTGTAATAACTGAATAGCTGCTTTGCTACAACACCCACTGAAAGGCACTGCAAGAAAAAGAGGTCAGATTCACAGGGAATTTTTTGCTTTCTTTTTTAACCTGGCAAAAATATGAGTTTCAGAAGTTTACATTACAATCTTTGTTAAAGTCATCAGTAACCAAGTTCGAAGCAGGAACAGAAGTCCAATGGCACTCTAATATTATCAGGAAATGCAAGCCACTTAAGAGGCCTGTTGTACAGCAGCATATTAAAGCCCTTAGCTGGAGTCTTAAGGGTCAAGTTTCTGGCACTATTAATCATGTTATTTATATATATACAGGCACGTATTTATGTGTCTATACGGCATGCGCGCGCGCACACACGCGTGCGCTCCAGCCGTTACTCAGCCCTAACGATGCACGGAGTCCTGCTGCAGAGAAAGTCAGCTGGAAAGAGCGCCTGAAAAGATCACGAGTTCCTCACTTGCAGGCGAAGGGGAAGGAGTGTGCTGGGGAAGCAGGAACGCAGCGTCACTGCTCAGGGGGCTCGTGCTAGTTACAAGATGATTCTGCTTCTGTTTTTTTATTGAGAGGGAAATAAAATGGCAGAAGGAAGGGGCAGTATGTGAAGAAAGGATTTTTTTCTACAGATGTATTGTGATTGCTAGATTTTGAGTTTCAAGATCATGATCCTTGCGTGGAGCTCTTTTGGCAGAGAAGACGGAGACTCCTAAAATTAAAAGCACTTTCACACAATTAATAAAATCCTCCTTTGGCAGGAATAGACATCCACCGTTTTAGCAAGGAAGGGACAAATGTGTTGGTATAAAAATCTGTTTTCTTCCAGATAGCCAAAATCCCTGGGGATTGCCTGCCCTCGCTCTCCCAAAGTGAGACCATATCCATTCCACCACCTCCACACACAAAGAACAAGATTTCAAACATATCTAGTGAAGAGTTACTAAAATACACTGGATACTTTAGCCTAGCAGAAACTAAATGCAATGGGTAATGTGGAGACAACGAAATTGCCTCGGGTAGAAGTTTAGTCCTGTTGTTTAAGTGGTTGAAAATGACTCTCTTTCATATTTCCCTTGATATCTAGGAGGCGGCGCACAGAATAAAAGTGCTGAACTAGGACTTACAGGTTTCACAGGACGTAGCTTTGACTCACCAAAGTCAATACAAGCTTTGATTTAGAGCAGGACGAGGTCTACAAGGACAAGAGGTGTCAGCTGGCCTCTACTGAAGACCTTCTGACTGAGATCAGCTATGGTTTTGTGTGTGACTTGGTGTGCCTGTACTCAGAAAGGGCTGCTCTGTAGTTGTCCTTTATGTAAACCCACTATCAGCGGCTTTTAGTACCCCCTGATCTGATACTGAATGATAGTGGCTAGGCTGTGGAACGACGTGGTACAGCTTGTTTATAATAGTCTTTGAAAAAAAAGATGGTTCTTCATTATATCACAGTGTTCCTGATTATGTGTTACATACTGGAGCTGTTCAATCAAAACCGTTAACAACCGACATCTTATAACGCTTTATAAAGCCAGCCAGTATTATGATTCTTATTTTGCAATATTTATGCTTAAAATTTTATGGGACGCAAGTTGATTTCCCAAACCAAGTTTGTTGAATGGATGTTTGTGGTGGACAATTATATCAGCATGTGTGCTCACGCTGAGCACAAGCATTTCAGTGCCTCCCAGCAAACAATGCACATGCTGAACTCCAAGTGACCCAGTTGTCTTTGCTAATCGCTTGCTGATTACTAGCTAATCAGTGCCTTGTTTAGAGCAACTAAGCCAAAACCACTCTCTGCTATGCTGCACTTGGAAAGTGGGATGCATTTTTTGGTCATCATCATCACTGCGCCGTAATTGCGCTAGAGGTGGACGATGAAATGCAGACTTGTCCCGTGCAGGGCCCGGCAGCTGTAGGTTGCTCAGGAGTGTTATCTGGATGTAGACTTCCACGGTCCTTTGATCTGTAGCCCCATGCAATGAAGAAAGCAGCTCATAACCGTCCTCTCTAGTGCTAGCATCCTCTCACAACTGTATAGGAAGCAAGCCTGGAGACTGGGGCAGAAAAGTGCCATCTGGGGCTGGTATGATAAATTTTATCCTCTAACTGACATCACTGCAGCGGACCCCCACTGAAGGTTGTGGTCTTGGTTCACCCTTACAATGGAGTTGAATTCAGCATGGGGCCAAGAGAGAAGGAGAGGAGAGGGGGAAGGAATCCACACCTGTGTTTCTGCAAATAAGTCACTTAGTTGATGTTTGAAAGAAAGAACACTGTTTAAATGTGAACTTATCTTTTGTTACCGGATTTTTGTGCAGGCAAGAGCTGGGAGTTATAAACCTTACTGTGATAGCGGGTCCAATAAGAAGATCCCTTTTGGCAGCATGCTGCATGCTTCAGCAAACAAAATGTGCCTCTTAAAAGCCAACGTTATCCTTGTCCTTGGCCAGGAGACTGCAGACAATGGTCTGGCCTTTTTGCCAGCATGTTTATTAAACAGTTAAACAGCTATATAGGGTTAAATTTAATCCTGGGGATTTTTAGTATGGACTTTCTGGTCAAACTTATCTTGCTGTCAAACAAGTACCTGTAGTTTTAAAACAGGAAATAGAGACTTTTTTTGTGTTTTATGTCTTTTCCTATGATGAGGGACACATGACATGAGCTATCCCGCAGAGCCTCGCTGATCTAAAAAACACTGCATTGACAGCAAGAAGCAATGAATTAATGCAAACCTACTAGTTTCTACTTTTGAAATCTTAAAACTCATTTTTGCCGTAGATACATTATGGTCTAACAGGTATTGTTCTAATGAGCATGAAGTGTGTTTTTTACGTATTTTTTTTGTATTTTCCCTTCATTTGTTAATTTGCTGATGTAGCCACAAGAATAATCTGCACTAAAAAGCGGAATGTTTTGTTCTACAATACCCCAGGCTAGCTAATCTGTGTCATACATATATTAACTTCTAACTTCTTTAAGTCTACATGGAAAGGCTTCTGATCACAGCTGAAAATGAGTTTAATGTATCACTTTATTAGAAACACTATACCTTCTGATCTTACTAGCAGTTTCTGTTCATTTGAGGTGCTAGACAGGAACAGCAAGATAAGAAATGAGGCTTATTAGCAGAGCTATTGTGTATGAATAAAGCTATCACCCTTCAGTTTATTCTTCCTCACCAGTAAGCATGAAAGTGAGGTGGTTTATATGGGTGTGTATCAGAGTAAAAAGTATATGCCTGATGGTTTGAAATACAATTAACTCTGGGTGAAAACACCATGGTCCCTCTATTATCTTAAGATCTATAAACTATGGATTTCTGTGGACCCCAGGGAGTGAAAAATGGGGCTGACCCCAAAAATCTGCAGACTTCCAGACTGGCTGACATTCTGATGGGGCTGTCAGCTATAAACTTGGATACGCAGCCATTCACACATATCGTAAACAGAGAGAATAAAATAGCAGGGCTGAACTTTGTTTAAGAAACTTGCGATTAGAAATATGCCAGGACTTCACAATAAAAGGCAAAATGTATTGAAATTTATGGGGTTTAAAATTTCCTCACAAAGTTAAAAGTAGTCTTGTGTTTGCTTTTCTGCCTGACCCTCCTCACCTTTGCCAGTGAGAAGGAGCCAATTTATGAAGGAAGTTGGCTTTTCCTAAAGGCAGATTTGAAATTTTGTGCATGATGTTAGAATTTCCTAGCATTTCTGCATGCCAAGAACAACTCTTTCCGCTAATTTTCCCAGAAAAACACATTCAAGGTCCATAGTCTTCGAAACGTTGAGATAATTCAGCTACAAATATTTGCAACATTCAGCCCTAGTTGTTAAAGTAAACATTGCTCGCGGAATAGATGCCTTTGCTTGGGACTAGGAAGACCAGGTTATCCAAGTCCCTCACTTTTCTCTCTGACCATCCTCTGGCATCCCAAAGAAAACACTGCACCTTCATTACCCCATTGCCTTTCTTAAAGTGGAAGATCAGAGACTGCTTTTTGCTCTGTTTATTTGTATGATGTCTTGCATATTGTAGGCCCAAATGCCACTATATTTTATATTTATTTTCGTGCTATTCAAGAAATATCCAGCAACTATACTGAACAGAAAACTGGACTGGAAGGGCAATGCGTAAGTCTTTTTTTCTGAACTGTCATCATGTTTTGGTTTTACTCCTTGTCCAGAAGGCTTAATGGACTATTTGCAGTCCACTTTTAATCCTTTCTTTTGGTAGATGAACCTCCTTCCTCCTTTGGTGTTAGAAACACTTTTTCTCCTTGGTCCTGGGAAGTCATCTGTTTGTTTCACCTGAAATGTCTTGCAATGTGGAGCAGATTGTTTGATAGTGCAGGGTGACACACGTGCTTCTTTAAACAACTGTTGTCTTTATTCTTCTGGCAGCAAATGCCACTGCTGTCAAATAAAGTAAATTTGACTCCCCCAGGAAAGCTTAAAGAGTCAGATATGGCATTGCAAATTCTGGCATAGACTGTTTGGAAACCTTTTTCTTCTTGTTTGGCAGGACCTGTGCTCAGTCCCTGAACACACTGCTCAGAAGCTGTTACAAAATATAGAAGACAATAAATACTAAGCAAGTTAAAATTTTATCTGCTTTGAGAGATAGGAGCCCGAATGTCTAAGACACTAGAATTCATTTGACAAGAACAAGAGATCTCATACCAGTCTTGTAAATGAAAAGCTGTTAGGCAGGCAGTACCTTCCCCAATGTCATGTTTTTCTTAGAACTGGGGCATACATTACACACAAATTTGAGATTATCTCTAACAATTATCTAAAATTAACTGTGGTTTTCTAATGAAAAACATTAAGAGGAGGATCTGATAAGAAGTGGGCCTATTTATAATACTTGCTACGAGAAAGAAAGGTTTGCGACTCCGAGTGAAACCAAAATGCACCATGTGTCAGAGTATAAAAGAACATTGGCTTCCTTTCCTTTACTTATTAGCAGCAGCACTGGGAGTTTATCACATCTATCGGTGGTTAACTGAAAAGAGCAGACTCAAAGAAGAAGTGTTCCCATTTCTGTGTTTCTTTCAGTACTGCATCACTTGCTCTCCGAACACCTCTGCTCTTACAGAGCACGCACACAGCACGCAATGTCACGCATTGCAACCCCGAGCTCGCCTGGCAGCTCTCTTAACGCAGTGCTTGTCAGAAAGGGGCACCAGCTTGGGCGACCAAAGCAAGTTCACATCTGTCTGGTGCTGCACCAAAGCGAACCCCATGTGCATCTCGAGTTTGATTAGCGTGAGACTGCTCCGGCTGCGCCACGTTGGGCATCTGGTGGGAGTGTCCTCATACACCCACCATTGTCTCTGTTCATGCAGCAAGCCTGAGACAGCGGAGCTTAGAAGCTAGAAACATGGGCTCCTGAAGAGGCACAGGGCCGAGTTCTTCAGTAACACCCTATTTACCTGGGTGCGAGTTGGCCAGGGGAGCCCTGCTCCTGAGTGATTCAAAGGACTCCAAAGTAAGCATGGCGCCTGCCTGGATGTGATGTCCATCTTTTCCCGTTCATGGAAGGCTGGTCCAGAGCAGCCCCAGGGTACGCAGGCTGTCTGTGGGATACCAACAACACAGGTTACGCGCTCTCCGGATCAGCCCCTCTGAATCTTCCCAGCACAGAATGACAGAGGAGAAGCAAACACCGGCGATACATAAAGCGTATTTCCCTTAGTCCAGGCACTGGGTGGGAACCAAGTCACTGTGTTTAGGGACTCCTCCATGCTATGCAGAACACAAATTATGGGGAGGGTTTTGTCAGCAGAGAGTATCAGGGGAGGGGCGCCTCTTTCCAAGTCACACTGTATTACAGGCCAGAGAATGAGTCTCCGAAGAGATGCTGTGGTTTCTCTTTTGGCTCTTTGCACAACTTGGACTGCACAGAGCTGGGTTCGGGGACCTGATTCGCAAACAAGGGAGTTACAGTGAGGAACGTTTGAAAGCTCTGATTTCTAAAACCACCTGAAATTCAGCAGTTTCACATCATGGGTATCTACATGCACAGACACATGTAAGTTCTTGTCTTCATTTAACGTGAGTTTGTAAGAACCCAAAGACAGTGAGTAAGACTCACAAAAATCATAATATGTCACCTAAAATTCACGTGTTGAACAAATTCACATGCTGAACAAATTCACATGCTGATTAAACAAAAAAATACAAGTCATTCCACTTATCCGAAAGGTCGACGGATCTTGACAAATCTTTCAATGAACCTATCGCGGCTTCTCATTTCTAGGAGCCACAGAAACCAGGTGGATTTTGTTGTGAGCCATTTTCCATAGTTCTGCTTATCAGTCATGTGAGCATGGGTAATTATTTTCACCTCATGTTTGCTAGTGCTGATTTACTTTGCATTTGACTGGTCTTAAAAAAAGAAAATCTTTAATCTAAACCAAACAACCCTTAATGCAACCAAATGTTTGGATGAAGAAAGGGCAAATGTCTGTGTGTTTGTGAAAGCAGCACCAATAAAAATAACACAGGCATCATCTAGTATTGTAATGCCACCAGGCAATGCAGAATAACTAAAAGAGCCAGGCGTAACTTTGCAAGGTTGAAAGAGGTTCCACTGTCTCTACAGGATACTGGCTTTCACTGGTAAAGAGTTTTACAAAATTTAGATACAATTTCTCCAAAAGGTTTGCAAATCTTGAATGCTTCTTTTGTTTGTTTTCCATTTTTACAGAATGACTTTTAGCTTTTAGAAATTTCCACATGAGAAATGTTTTCTCAGCTGCTAAAGCTAATTAGGAGACACAAGGATCGGTTTTGTTATATTTTCCTCTGAATAGGAGTGAAGTTATTTCATGCAATTTTTTACACAACTCTGCTGTGTGATGGGCTGCATACAGAGTAGTTTATTTATACCACTTTATCTCACACCTGTTTGGATACTGGCTGTTTTATGGTATTTAAACATACTATTTCTTGCCAATTGCTTTATCTCCACAGTTCCTGCTTTTGCTGCAAATGTTTCTTATTAACTCTAAAAGAAACATCAATTGCTCCCTGAGCGTTATTAGCGAGGACAAAAATAACATAATTGTTAGTTACTTCCAACATGTTATCACTGCGGACCTATAAAACAGACATTCTTTCAAAATACTGTAGGGGCTCTTTTACTCTGTTGAATATAAATAATACATGTTTTAAGGACTTATTATTTCACTGGAATTTTGTTTTTAAATGCAAAAAACTCCAGTAAAAAAAAAAATCACAAGGTTTCACTGCTGTGTGGTGTGCTTTTCTGAGCCACTGACTTGTGCCACGTCTGAGCACAGCTCTCCAGCTGCTAGAGCCCAAACGTAGAGTGCAGTGATGTTGGGCAAAGACCCACAATGGGCGCACGCGAGATTATTCATGCTGAAAATGCATAATCCCTTGGGGATCCCTTCCTCTGGTATGAATATTTCTCCCTATAGCCTCAGGGTTGGGGGTCTGATGGTAGCGATTTTCAGCCCCGCAAGTAGGAAGGAGGTGGGGGCTACCCCTCCGCACATACGTACTGTTACAGGGTTCTGCACTGTTCAGTGCCCTCAGGATTGCTAAAGGACTTTCAACCCCCCAAACCCTCTGAGAAGGAGCTGCAGTGTCCAGCCTGCGGCGGCAGCGTGAGTCAGATGAAGTGACTTACCTGAAGTTACGTAGATAGACATTATTGTTGGCAGGGAGGCCGCGTGCGTGCTTGTACTTCTCATCCCATCACCCTGTCACATCGGTACCAGAGCCATGAGCTGAGCAAGCCAGGGCGATGGTCCTGTGTTCCTCCACACCTGTCCTTTAGGCAGCTTGTCCTGGCACCGCTGTTCCTGGGACAGAGGCTACTTACAGGTGTGTACTGACTCCTGACGACTCAGCCTGGGCTGGAATTGAACGTTCAACCTCTATTAATTGCCCATAACCCCATATTGTATTGTTATATTGATGGCCAGACAGATATCAGACAAGAGGAAAAGAAAAGCTGAAGTATGTGTCCATGACTGCAAAGGTCCGGATATTTACCTCTGTATTTGCATGCCTAGTGCAAACATTGATTTCATTACGGTTGTCAGGCAAATATGCCTCAATTGCAAATGGGACACAACAGGACTGCCTGGAGAGAGGAGTTAACTTTCAAAGCAAACTGCTTCACCCGGGATGCCTCACTTCATGCCTGGTTTCTGAAGTAGGTTCTTTTATCCACAGCCAGAGCACACACCACCCTCCATCCGTCTTCCTTGGGTGTTGTTTTTACTGGAGGCATTGCTGGATCTGAGCTTCGTATTATCCTGCCTTACTGCTACTGTTTAAAAACCTGTCCAACTTGGAGACACGTGTCAATGCTACATTTAGAACCCCAGCTTATCAGCTCTTGTTTCTTTATAACCAAAATAACACCATTTTAAACAAGGTAAATACCTGGCTGTGAAGGTAGCCCTACATGAGCTCTTCAGAATGAAACATGCCTTACCAATTGGGGACTTCTACTACAAAAAGCAGAATTTCCAAAGGGCAGAATTTCCAACCTGAACTTGCCTTCAGTGATCCTCAAGGGCTGGAGTTTAGTTCTGAAACCACAAACTAAATAGGTTTGGTTGTTGGCTGGGTATTTTTGTCATTTCCTTTAGGCTTTGCTGTATCAACATGAAACTCAAAAAGCCCAATTTGCATTTACACTCAGGTGCATTTGCACTCCTCTTTGTTAAAACAAACAAACAAACAAGCAAACCAGTTTTTCAAAGCTCCTTCCCTACGAGCCTAATGAGAGGTTTCTTCCACTGAAACATCTGGTTTTAGCCACTGCCGGTTGGAGGATACTGACAATTCCTCTGTTCTCAAAGTGCAGGGAAAGTGGTGTTAATCCTGAGCCTGGGGAACTACCATAAGTCCAGCCAAAACAGCTCTTGTGACTATAATCATTCATTGCTATTAGATATTTTATGGTGCATCAGAAAATGGATTCTATTTATATGAGGATTTCTTAAACTAATAGTGAGACTTTTGTGTAAGTGAGAAGTAGGTTCCAAACCTGTGCAAATTAAAGAGAGATGTGTGACTGATGAATCACACATGAACCAACAGTGCCTGATTTCATTAGCTTTATTAATTTCTGTAATACACACCATATAATAGAGGCTTCATCTTCAAGGAAAAGTTTTTCAAGATTTGCAGAGCAGAAAACAAAACTTAACTTGGTTTGGATGAAAAATGTACTGAGCTACCTGCAAAGCACAGTACGGCATGGCGCCTCTGCTCAAAAATGGTGTAAAAAGGTTCTCTCGTGTGCTGTGTGCTGCTGTTTGTAAGACTAGACCTGTAAATCACACTTCAGTCATGAACGTTTTCCAAGTACTTTCCAACAATATATCACGTTGCTCAACAATTTAAGGCTGTCTGACAGAAGACTGTGTATACTGGTAGCAAGATAAATAGGCATGGGCCAGTGATACAGACCCATCATCTTTCCATGGTTCAAGTTTAAATCTGCTTTCTCACACTTCCATAATATTTTAATATTTTTTTCTTCCTTGAATTTGTTACCATTAGGGAAGAATGGGCTAAGCTAGATTTTGAAATCTGAACCCTTTTTTTTTTGGTTCTAAGTCACTTCCAAGCTGGGAGGAACATTTGTATATGCTATACTTATAATCTCATGAAAACAGTGATTCTTAGAAGCTTTTGGCCAAGCGAATTTGAAATTCCTTGAGATTTCTCTGCAACTGAACCTCAAAACCCAGACTAGCCCTAAACTGGATCCATCTCCAGGCACAAACATCTTTCTCACTGCTCCATATTTTATGTTGTATTTATTTCTGACATTGGTTAAGAGCAGTCTTGTTTCTTTGGTATAGACAATCTTGTCCGATTCTCAGATGTGCGCAGGTTGTTCACCTCTGGTTTACAAGTGTTGCTCAACATAGCGAAAAACATACACACTCAGGGAAAGAATTTTCAGCGTAAGAGAGTTTGTATATTCTTGGCTATCACACTGAAGATACAAATCCTGCCTTAGTATTTTCATCATTCTACACAGTTGCTGCAATTATTTATCTATAGCCAGAACTATAGCTCTTGTTTTACTGTTTAATGCTTAAAAATCCTCACCAAATATCACAGCAGAACCAAATTATGTTTTATCTATTTCCATGCTTGTAATTAAATTGTTTTTTCCTACAGTAAGACAAAACCAGAGAAAAACCAAGCACCTATCACAGATGCTCACCAATTGCATATACCCATCAGCAGACTGCAGAAAGCAAAAGCAGTTAATGCAAACCTGGGTGTAATTATTTACCAAGCAGTTTGCAGAACATCCGTGCCCACCGTGTTTGTAAACTGGCCAACATTTTGACTCACATAAGAGACACATGTAAAATGCTGGGTATCTGTCATACAAAACTCCAGCGTAAATAAATAAAACTATGTAGGATGTCTCCCACAGTTTACACCACATCACAACTCCTGTTACACAAGACATCTGTAGGCACAGCAAAGATACCAGCATACCATCCACACCTTCATCATCCCTTTATCACAGGGCTGGTTAGAGCTCTCCTCTTTGTAGACGTGTAATAAAGCCAATATAAAGTTGTCTGTCCAGCTCAAGCACCGAGCAGACACACACCACGTATAAATCAACTTCCTCTTCAGCAGGGCAGACGAAAACTCATCTCGTAACTGCTCTCCTGCCAGCCACGGCAGGTTTACAGCCCCGTAACTCAACCAGCTCCGTGTTTTGTGCCTCGCTGTGCTCCATGCGGGGGCCACGGTGAATTCCTGCGCGCCGCCTCCAGAAAGTCATCTCTTTGGAGAGCAGATGGAGGGAGGAGGCTCCTGGCTTGCGAGGGAGGTGCCGTCTTTATGTGTACCTCAAGGAGCAATGAAAACCAGCTGCCAGGCCCCTGCCAACGTTGGGACCCATGAATCCCATTGCCATCGAGGAATCCTGCTCATAGCAATGTATCTTCCTGCACAGTCGCTTGCCCGTGGATACCATACTGCCCAAATACACAGCTCTTGTGCAGCCATGCCTTGTCCTGGGCTACTGCTGCTCAGAGCTGAATCTTTCAATTCAATGACCAAAATTCATTTTGGAAAGGGTGTAAGGGCTTGATTCAAAAGCTGTTAAAGTCAACGGTGTGAATTGCCACTGGCAAATGCCGTGCAGGGACAGCTCACACCAGTGAGAAATTGTTCCTCCCTTCCCAAAACACTTTGACTCACATTTTGTATGTAATATTTCAAAAGCTTCATACAGTTTCAGCGTGTGTTCTCAAGTCTGGGAGGTGAATTGCCAGGAATTTGTTTCTAACGTAGGTAATTTAAACCAGCTATTCAAATATGTGACCTTTTAAAATACTGGAGAATTTTGACATATTTCAGATCTCTGATAAGACAGTATTCAAAAATAAGACAGCTTCAAAAAAAAAGCTAAGACAGTATCTCCTTCTGTTTCTGTTTATAAACCAAGATTATGAGGGAAAAAACCCAAACTTGTCTACTTGCTTCCTTTGTTGACATACCAGTTTTGGTCAGTGAAGGAGAATGGACTTGAAATAAATTCATGACCCTTTTTGTTTTTGAAAGGGGAATTCCCTTGGGAATAATATTTTTCTAGAAGCCTGCTGCAGATAATATATGTGCTTTATCTCTTTGACGATGGCTGTTGTGATGCTCACAGAAGAGCAATTGCAAGCTACACTGCAGCTTCAAAAAGTTGTACTTTAACACACCAATGACTATTAATGAAACACTTGGAAAAAGATTTACAAAACCAGGCCATCTCTTTAATTATTAGCTGTGCATTTTTCATTCAGTAATTTTCTCCCTGACCTCACTGATATTTGGGTAAATCAGTTAATTCTGTTGAAATCTGTGGAGCTACATTGGTTTACTTAAACTGCAAGGAATATTTTCTTCAGGAAAAAAAACATTAAAATATATTTTAAAAGGCCACTTACTACAAGAGCTTCATCTCCCTTAAAGTCTACTTTTTGGTCCTTTATGGTTTTCAAGTCCATACTAAGAACCAGATTCTGAAGTAAGATTAGAGCAGTGCATCAGTTTCCAATTGATTGCCTTACAGATGTTTAAAAGGAAGAATGTTATCAATAGAGATTATTATCTCGATCAAAATATTCAGTGAATGCTAATGTTATTCTTTCATCATTTAAATATAAAGATCAAGCCAAACCCCTGCTTGCTTGAAGTAAAAAAAACCCCACTATCAGTTGAACAACCTACTCCATGAGTATTTTTTAATAGATATTTTTGCTTATTTTTTCATGTGGAAATCAGACGAGATTTCACGTCCTCTTCTAAGATCAGTACTTGGAATGAGATCATTGCGGTCTCAAACACACCTAGACCTGAAAAACTAAAACATCTGGAAAGAGAACTGATTTAAAATGATGTTTCTTGACCTCTTTCAATGAAAACAACCACCAACCTTTTTTATAAACAAAAGATTTCTAGCCCAGAAATCTACTATCCTACAGCAGCTGGGAGGGAGATTGGTAAATAACAATGTATTTAAAAATTAGATAAACAAAATACTTCTAAAATGAAAATATTAATGTTTGGTTACCAACATTTTAAATTACAGTGCCAGCTATGCCTGGTGGCAGCCACGAACGTCAATCAGAAAGCAGCTAAGAAGACGTTTGCCATCTCTTCCTCCTTTTGCCATAGTTCCACTGACCGCTTTTTGTGGTGCTTTTCAGGCCACCAGTGGATGATAGACCAGATCAATTAACATTGCTTTAGAAGGTAAAAGTCTAAACAGCAAAACCTAGCTGAGCTCACCACATATCTTACTTGGCTTTGGAACAAGTCAGCAGAGGCTTATTCCTCTGTTACTTGTGACTTGTCCAGACCGTTTTTCTAGCAACTGCTTCAAAACTGAGCTGTCAAGCCAGTTTTGAAGGGGAAAATAGAGATTTAGAAATCTTTAGAAAGGAAAACAGATTTAGTGCACTGTTGATGGACTGAATCATAA
Organism: Sagittarius serpentarius; assembly: GCA_034782735.1. Lineage (NCBI taxonomy): Eukaryota > Metazoa > Chordata > Aves > Accipitriformes > Sagittariidae > Sagittarius > Sagittarius serpentarius. The sequence goes on along the minus strand of JAVKLA010000088.1, from coordinate 37,792,340 downwards.
ACATCCCCTTAAGCTCTCAGATTTTGTCTCTGCAACTTTGCACAAAGGGTGATGTCCCAGGAAAATACAGCCCTAGAGCGCACCTCGGGAGAGACAAGGCCAGTATGAAACACATAGCCAAAACGTCATATGCCATATATAAGCGCAACCTTGACCTGATACGTCCTGCATGATCTGCTTCGTGTTTGAGTCAAAGAAAGGAGCTATCAGATAATGGCATGTGGGCCTCACAGACCCAGGAGTGGGCAAAAGGCACTGCTCGTTATTCCATCAGGGACCCCACATGCCAGTCTATGCAATCTGATTTGCAATCAATTGCAAGTGATTACACATTGTTTATCATCGATTGGCACAAGGAATCCTTGAGAGAATAATGAGCTGCAGCTGATGACAATCAGAGACTACTGTCTTGTTGCAAGTTTGATTGCACATCCTTCCACTGGTGCAATCGAGCACCCACCACCACCACAAAGCACCACAGTAAATAAATAAATAAAGGGTGGCACCAGAAAGCAAAACATTAAAAGCTCTTTTGAAAAATAATGGCTGAGTGGAAGTTCTTCAGTATAATATTAGCAAAGATAACGTCATTAGAATGCTTTGGATTAGAAATAAGATAAAAAGCTTTCAGTAGATCTTCCAGCTTATCTTTCGGCAAAATAAAATCTGGAGGGTAGGCAATAATTTCTTTAAATAAGCAGGAGAAATTTTGGACCAAGGCATGTGAAGGAAATCTATTATTTTTATGTAAACCATGCAGCCAAGTTAGAAGCTTAGAAAGAAAGAGGGAAATTTTAAGACAATCTGCTAATACCTCCTGGTTACCAGAAATTCACCTGTTCTTCACAACGTGGTCTGCCTTTCTATCAACAAATGCACAGACAGCAAAAGTAAGTAAATGTATCATGCTGAAGCTGTGGGCATTATCAATCCAGTGGTACAGCTCTTTCCAAGTGAGATACCCAGGCCCAAGTGTTCTAGAAAACAGCAGTTAAAATTGCAGTAAGCAGCGGATCATGGCCAAGACTCTCAGAAAGGGGAGTCCATCCCCAACTTTATACTGTGGTTAAAGGATGGGGGCATCAGGGCCAGTGTATTCATTGTGTGCCCAGCGCGGTGTACACAATGATCAATGCTGGAGACAGATTCTGGAGTTACAAATTTGCCTCAAAAGTAGCAGCAAATGCAATCATGTGTTGTACCTGGCTCAGTATCAACAGAAATGTGATGAAAAATATACAGATTTCTTCACTAGGGGTTTAATTTTTGGAAGTTTACATTCAAGTTAAGTCTTGAAAAGTTTTTTGCTGTCCCAGTGGTGTGAGCAGGAACTTTGCCATTGCCTTTGCTGGAACTGAGATGTTTGCCTTCTGATCTGGAAATCAGCTCCGTGCAAGTGAAGCAAAACCATTTTTTGGAGATCTTGTGTTTCGTATAGCTATCACGTTGTTCTCACTGCCTCCCTGGTGGTCAGCTGTCCACCACCGACACTGTGGGTTTATTCCCCGTGTGCCAACTTACATGTTCTCAAGGATCTGCAACGCCTATTTTTAGCATTTCAGACAACATGGATTCCAGCTAGGTTATTTCACTTTAGGGGATTGTTCCAAAAAGTTCCACGTACTCTAGTGTGCAAAATTTTTTGGAGTAACTATCAGCCAGTGGCTGAATCGGGTGCCCAGAGATCTCAATAAGCTGTGAAAGAGAGGAGATTAAAATTGTTTCTTCACATGCCAGAGAAGCAACCAAGTGACCAGGTTTCCTTTAGACCTCGTTTTTCGTGGGTCTCCCCATACCAAGCTCCTTCAGAAATGCTGTTTACAGCCCTGTGGGCTCTGAATAAAAACCTTACACTCTCTTCTCATTTAACCTTTGCCCAGTTGCCCAGGCAGAACAGACCCGTGTTTACAGGCTCCCCCGTTCATAGCCTAATGTTAAAATACACACACAAAACTCAGTGCTTTCTAACAAATGCCACCAAGCATGACTTAGCCCTCTCTTCACTGGGAAATGCCGACTAGAGTTGTACTGGCTTGTTAGCACAGAATACAATGTACTTGGTCTCAAACTGTAAATCAATATCTATATCTGAGAGGTGACATTTCAACAACTGTGAAATGCTGGAGCCTGTTAGGATCAATTTTTTTTTTTAAGTGTCAGATTATAAACTTCATAAATAAATGATGAGCACGCCTCTTGCAACACCATGTGTGTTTGTGTGTGCCTGTATCAGCACCTTTCTGGATGTAAGCACAGTGACCCTGGAAAAATAGTCTCTACAGGTTTACACACTTGCCCTGTGCTGTAAAGTGTTAATTAAGCACTGACATGCCCTGAGCCATTTAAATACCCTCAGACCCTGGAGAGGTGAAAGGAATCACAGAAACATAAGGCTGGAAGAGAACCGAAGGGGTCATCTGGTCCACCCTCTTGCCCCAAGGCAAGACCAGCCAGACTTAGGAAATCCCCAGAACATCTTTGTTCAATTCATTCCTTAAAACTACCCTGTGATGGAACCTCCACCACCTCCTCAGGCAATCTGTTTCAGTGCTTCAACTGTCCGAACAATGAAAGAGGATTTTCCTAATATTTAACGAGAAGTTTTCTTCCTCCAGTTTAAAACATGAAGAAAAGTAACTAAACTGGGCAAGGAAAAAAATGGTGGGAAAAAAGGAGTTTCTGTTGAAAAAGGGAAGCTGGATGAAGAGAAGATAGATGTTTAACCGGAAAGTTGACTGAAAAGGAAGTGAATGTAAAGAGAAAAGGCTGTGCAGAGGAGAACAAGTAGTTCCCTGCAAAGGGAGAGGCTGGAAGAAAACATTTTCTGGGGGCAAGGAAAAGAGTCTCTTGAGAGTAAGAATTTTCCTTTCAATGGTTTTTCCTTTCCCCTTTTATCCTCTTTATAACTTCTTTCTCTTGCACCTCTCCATGCTGCTCAGCATTCCCCCTTCTAACTGTGCTATAGTTTTTTCTCTATAGTTATAGGGTTTTTTCTTCTATGAGTTTTATTGACCAAACAATGTACTAAATCGTCAGGATGCAGCATGCCTAGGGAATTTCTGAGGCCAAACAGGCAAGCAATGAGCATCAGTGACTGTAGTTGAATGCATACTCCAGTACTGAATATTTTCAGACCTCTTTCTCTATTTGTGCATATAAATACTTACTTACACACTGTGAGGAAGATCAAGAAGGAAAATGTTTAACCATTCTTACATATTTTTACATAAAATCTGGCTTTTGAAAGGCTTTTAAGCATCAGTTTATTAGCCCTCCCAACACCTCCCTGGAGCACTGGCAGTCCTACTTTACATGAAATGATAAGAGCAACCCAAGTGGCTATAAAATGAAAAAATAAGAAATAAAAGCAAAGCAAAGAAGAACCTGCTAAGAAAATATGTGTTAGTTTATCAGAAGTAGGCTTCTGGTGTGTCCTGGTTTCAGCTAGGATAGAGTTAATTGTCTTCCTAGTAGCTGGTACAGTGCTGTGTTTTCAGTTCAGTATGAGAAGAATGTTGATAACACCCTGATGTTTTCAGTTGTTGCTCAGTCGTGTTTAGACTCAGTCAAGGACTTTTCAGCTTCTCAGGCCCAGCCAGCAACCAGGAGCGCTGCTCAGGCAGTGGTCGGCAAGTGGTGAGCAATTGCACTGTGCATCACTTGTTCTGTGTATTCCAATTTTTTTTATTATTATTATCATTATTATTGTCTTCCTTTCTGTCCCATTAAACTGTCTTTATCTCAACCCACGAGTTTTACTTTTTTTCCCCAATTCTCTCCCCCATCCCACTGGGTGGGGGAGAGTGAGCAAGCTGCTGTGTGGTGCCCAGTTGCTGGCTGGAGTTAAACCACAACATGGTGAAAGACAAAAATAAAGTTTGTTTATGACTTTGACCTCTTAGATGTTGCAGCGGCATTGTAATTTAATCATAAGCTAATAATTTACCAATTCCCCACTTCTGAGTAACAGAAAGCCATTGTGAGAACAGCAGTTAATTTTCAGCTTTACTTGTGTCTTCATCACAGCTAAAAAAAACTCATTTCAAAAGACCGTAAGAAATCTGACGAGGTGATCACACACAATAGGAAGGCTGAAGTTATCAATAGAGTGATTTACAATAATTGTATTTGCAAATTGAACATCATTACAATAACAATAAGTATAAAATCCCAAAAAGATACTTGATGCTCTTGAGTAATTACATGCAATTAATTTGTATCTAATTCCAGACTCTGGCATGCTCTGTTCTAGCCTTTCTCAGAAATACTTGCTGGCAATGAAAAAATAAGATGCTGCCCAGGCCACCTCTCATGGGAAAGCTTTGTGTTGTGCAAGAAGTGTTCAGATTTGGCAAAAGGAAATGGCGAGTCTACGGGGAAACATCTGAAGGATCACAGCTTGTCCCACGTACATGTGATAAGAGTATTTACGCTATTATTCCAGTTCAGGTCTTTGGCTCTACCTTCTCACATTGCCTCCACTGGGTCATGCTGAACTGTGCCCCTATAGATGGTATGGACATCACTATTTTGCACTGGCCAAACCAAGACAGGGAAGAGAAGACCTTCAGCTCAGCTCATATTTTCCTTTCCCATGCTGATGAGTGAGGAGTACGAGAATTTGAACCCCATGTTTCCAAACAGCTGAACATTTGTCACCAAACAGTTCGTATTCCCACAACTGAATTGAAGAAAGGAACTAAGGACCCTACATTATTTCTGGACCATACCTCTTCTTTCGGTAGTTGTAGGAAGGTTTATGCAGACCTTCAAAGACAAAAAAAACAAAAAACAAAAAACAAAAAACAGAGAGCGAGGAAGGAAGAGTAAGGAGGCTTTAGAGAATGCAAAGATTTTAGAGTCCAAAAGTAAAAATACCTCAAAATGCAAGGGCTTGGTATCATGAGCATATATTTTAGACAAATCAATATTATTCAGTGTGTCTTGGCACAAAGTTCCATGTTATAGCTCACTATTGAAATTGATTTTCATCTACTCTTCTCTTTAAAAGTTCAGTTTTAACTTTTAAAGGAAGAAAGGGGTTGAGGTGGAGAATAGGGAAATTAGAAAGAGGGTAACAGACACTTTTACTGCTTTACTTCTTGATACACTGACCTAGTCATGGCTGAAGTGATTGAAATAATTCATCAGAACACATTGATTTTTTTTTTTAATTCAACCACTGTTGGACAAAAGGAAAATCTATGTGTCTTTATGAACAGACAGACATTCCAGGCGTACAAGTGGACTGATTTGGTTGGTTTTGGGAATGCATGGTGTACTGTACACAAATAGCCCAAGCAGTGCACTGTGTGTGGAGAAAACCTCCACAGCTTGCTCTTAGCCTACCAGAAATGATGTCTTGCAGATAAGAATTCACCAAAAAGCTTCTGGCAAGCATCCTGAGTTACCTAACACAGCACTGCTGTCTTGGAAGATACTCACGGTCAGCATACAGCCATCCACCACCTCAAGTCATGTGCAAGAAGGTGCAATAAATTCTCTACTGACCTACAGAGATGTTGGAAGAGATGGACTCCCGCCTTAAATTACTGCTAACCTGGGTAGGTGAAAATGGGATCCCCCTGGGGCAGAAACGATGGCATCTCTGCAGGCAGCAGCCTGGGTGCAGCGCCGGGGCCGGCTGGGCGAGGCACTGTGCAGGCAGCTGCCTGTCTTTGCTCCACGCATGGATTTCAATATGAAAGGCACGCAGACGGGTGCATGCTGCAAGATCCAAAATCACAAGCATCACTTGTTGTTTGTTGTTATTATAAGCAGCCCTGCACTGCTTTTTCTCTTGGTCAAGAGCGCATGTGTGTATCTGCGTGTGTACATATATACATAAAAATACATATATGTATAGGTATGCGTATCATAGAAATGAAACCAGTGCAATCTACAAGCTTGGCTTTGATGTTAACGCAGTAAAACAACACTTTTTATTTGAAATAGCTTGTGAATAAATATTGTTGCAGGCATCACATAACAAGCAAACTTGAAACTGCTACACACTGTCGTGTTGAGGCTCTGTATAATTAGGTCAGTGTTATAGCTAAGGGGAGGAGGAGCCAGTTCCTACCAATGCAAAATTCTGAAGCTTTGAATTATAAAGCTTTCTCTGCGGGGTAACTGAGAGTTACCTCCATCTGACATTAAGGGAGATCTGTTCAATGTGTAAGTTTTTCCTGGAGGGATCTGTAGATGACAAAACAGTGATCTGCCATTGTCTGCTTGCTTGGAGTAAACCATCTAAAAGTAATCCAGATGTAGAAATGGCTGCCCGAGTGGAAGAAATGGTGGGTAGAGGGTAAAACTCCTTGAATCAGAGAGAGCAGTTAGCTGCAGCGGAGCTTCAGCTTTCAAGTTTTTACATTTTTGCATATGCATCAGATGCTCCAGGGAAGGGTGACACTCAGAGATGGAGTTGTAATTATTTGTTTTGGAAATTAAGTTATGTGTTAAAGAACACATGTGCCTCAGGACTTCTAGCTCTAACAGCTACTTAGGTTTCAGTAAACCAAGTGAATAAATGAACTGAGTGAAACTGAGAAGAAAGCTTCTGACTCACATCCTCTCTCTCTCCTGACTGTAATAAGAAATGTCTTGAAAGCAAAATGTACCATTTTATGTTATCGATAAACTCCCCATAGAGTTTATGATAGAGTTATTTACCTCCATCTGAACACTAAGGAGGGGTAGGGGAACAGAAAAACACACTATTTTTTGAGACGTTTCAAAAATTTGGTTGTGGTGCAGCTCAGAATGAACAAAATATACAGAATAACAAAATATAACCTGAGAGAGCATAGTTGATAGCTGGGTGACTAGGGAACTAATTTGGCAGGTTGGAGACCCAGACAAAAATCCCCAAACTACCTGCAAAATCTTTGTCTCAAAATTCGTACCTTTTGGCCAAAACTTACGATTTTGACAAAGCAGCTTTTTTCAGCAAAGGTATTTTAACCAGCTCACCAGCATGCTAAATCCACCTGTTCTCATTCTCCACTTGACTTCCTCCAGTGTTTTGGGTTGCAATGCCAGAACAGCAGTAATCAATAGCCCAGAAAATTGTAGTATTACATGTCACTGTAATGACTCGAATGCTAGTATCTGTGTTAGCTTCTTATCTGGCTGTGATGATGCCTACTGATTGGAAAAGAAGAGCACTTGCAGCAAAGCTCCTCTGAAATTATCCTCCCAATGTCTGCGTGAGGCAGCTGGGAACCTTGTGATAACAAGCAAGTCAATCTTCACTTTCTCATTGTCTTTGTTCAATCGACGGGTGAGACTATCACCTGCCCAGAAGACTTGGCAGAGGAGCTTTCCTGCATTTGGCTCTAGGAAAGGGGGTAAGAGAGACTGGGTTCTTCTTCTGTATTGGGAAACTAGTAGTCCATGTTGTCTGAGGGATTTAATTCCCATCTATTTATTGAGTGAGATGGAAAATACTGAAATGTGATTACATGGAAATTACACTGTGTGATACACACAAGTACTGTGCTGATGGTGGCTTCTGTTGTTCTCCTGGTAGGTCTTGCAGATGCAATGGGGTTTATGCTGGAGTTTCATCTCTGAAAAAGATCTCTCCATGTCTCTCTTTACCTTCTGAACTACTCTGTTCCCTGGTTTCCAGTTCTGTAATATCCAAAAAGTGCTGTAAAGGCTGTTACTAAGCTCCCAGAGCTCGGTAGCATGTGCCTCTTGTGCGCGCACTGCACGGTGTATTGGTGTGTGAAGGGAGCTGGAGCTATGTGAATGCATCTTGGCATTTTCTCTGGTGCCTGTAAGTGGGCTGCTTGTCTTGGAAGAGCAGCTGGCTCCTGGGGGGCTGAAAAAAGGCACAATGCTGGGGATCAGCCCAAGGGCCCAGCTCCCACCTGAGACAGGCTGCAACAAAGCCCCTGCTCAGGGGGAGCAAAGAGGCTTGGGTTCAGGGCGGTGGTTTTTCAGGACAAGTGGTTTCTCTGTGACTGAAACAAGGAACTTTATGGGACGAGGAAAGCAGTTGGGTTTTGGCTGTATTATGCGAGCATACAAAGAACAAGAAAGATGTGGAGGCTATTTGGGGGACTCTTGGTGGAGTAATGGTGTTTATTACCATAGGCTTGTAGGGGGCAAAAGCAACCTGCTAGCGAAATGAGCATGTATCATTCAAGATATTCCTTTTTCTTCCTCTGTTCTTGTTTCTCTCTGGTTTAATGGGTGATAAGAAGGCTTTAATAGTCAATTTATTAATGGGAAGAGAGATAGGAACCTGATTTCTTTTGTTTCTACACTGCTTTGAGAAGCTTTGTGGTGGTTAAATGGTAGAAGACCTAACAGTTACTCTCCTCTGTCAAGTACCTTCCAAAAGTTTGGGAAAGGAGCTTGGTGCAAATGAGGGACTCTGTTTCTCTGTCTCTGATGATTTTCTGGAGGAGGTGGAGGCAATCAGTGTAAACCCATGCCAAGTCTCTGGGCTTCTCTTAGTAGCAGAGATGGAAGATGCATTTGTTCTCCCTGATCAGTCCTCCAAAACGTGTGCATTTTCCCATCCCCAACTAATGCCAAGTCTCTTCTAGAGTTTACAATGGATGCCTGTGGGCTGAGGACATGATGCAAAGTGTGATGTCACCAGGGCAACCTTCCTAGGGCTAGAATGAACTTCTGGTGAGATCAGATTAAATCGTATGTCTTACTTTCAGTGAAGCACGTTTTCTTTCCCCAAAGTTTGTCTCTGGAGATGACAATGAATTCCTTTGATACAGACGAATGAAGCTGGAGCAACTTCTGCTAAACACTTTCATAGGAGTTGGTTTTTCTTCTTTTTTTTTTTTTTATCTGCAAGTATCCCTCCTGGGTATGCTGCTCTCATTACATACAGAGCTCTTCACTGAGCGTAGTTAAGACACAGCGTTTTAAAGCCTGGAACTGGTGTTTCTTCTCTTCAAGAGGGTGTTAACAGAAGGTTACAATGATACATACGTTTTAATATGTAACTCCCTATTGTAAACAATTCACTCTTAATATGTCTGGCTTTTGTTTGCTGTAAAGTTATACATTATATTTGGATTAATGATTCACTTGGCTGTATAGTAATTTCTCTGTATAGGTACAATCTCACTCCAGCCACCCTAGATTATTTTTTAACATAATCTACTTTAAAAAACAAAACCTCCTCCCTGTTTATAAAAATATTATTTGTTCCTGGCTTTCATGCGTATATTTGGAGGAAAGAAATGAGTGATACTGAATAATGACTAGCTCTCAGTCACTCTAACCGCCAATTATGCACCTCTATTTGCAATTTATTCTAAATATTCATTATTGTTGGGGGTTTAAAAAAAACCTTTCTCTTTGTGTATTCTCTCCTCTTGCTGTGCAGATTCATGTTCATAACTGCCCCGAACCCATACCCAGAAACACAAGTACCCGAGCTGGATTGTGGAATGTGAGCTCCTGTGAAGGCACGAGGGGCAGCCAGACACTTCTGTGGCTGCTGTGAGATTGGGTTTAGACTCATAAACTAGTGGGCGGAGAAAGACAAAGACCTACTATTGCACCACCCCAGCACGACCTAGTCCATATAGGAACGGGGGCGTGTGAGTATTTGCTGTTGGTATTGGAGCAAAACAGAAATAGGGAGGAATTGTTCCTGTGCTGCCCCAGGATGGAATAGCTTCCTCCCTCTTCTCTCTTGGGGTGTGTGCTTGAGATACGATCTAGCTCAGTGAGGGAGAGCACATAATCTCATCTATATATAATAAATATTTCTGTAGCATAAATGCAGGCGCCTAGCTGAATAAGATGCTTCTTATGACAAGTTTATTATGCGGCAACGTAGGAGAGAAATCTCTGGATGGAAATGCTGGAAAATGCTGTTCTTCCCATCAGAGGAAAGCTTTTGTTCAAAATGCTCTGGATGCATTAGGGTAATGACAGCAGAGGACTGCGGGGGGTTATCCTACTCAACGCATGCTATATGTGTTTCCTCGATGTTTAAGGAATACTATAAACACAGTACAGCAGCAAAGAAACAGGGATAAACAATCTCTGGTTGTAGTACCCCACCATTTTTGCCATTGGTGACAATGGAATGGGAGAATGGTGTTAAAATAGCTGAACTATCTTGCTGAGGATCCAGAGACAGGAATTTGGGCCACAGAAATAGGGTTTTGTTTGCTTGGCTAGAGAAGCATATGTTTGTAATCCCATAGGTTTTTCTTTCATGGGCTGTAGAAATAATTGTGCCTTAATATACCAGGTCAGTGGACATTCCTGTGTTGGACCGTGCAGACAGACGATCCTGAGTAGCTTCACGTTCATGTGTCTACATTCACGGCTTCTCGGTTTGTGGCACAACTGCTCCAGAGAAGCTACGAGCTAAGTGCCAGGAAGGGGAGCAGCACCAGGCGAAACCCCATCTCTGCTGAAATCGAGGGCGGCATTGCTTAGATAACGTTTCCCACTAGCCCAGCCTCCTGCCTGCCCTCTCCCCCCAGAAGTAATGTTGTGAACTATGAAACACATCAGTTCTGCTTAATGGCGTTCTCTGGTCAACCACAGATCTAATACCTGTAGAACCAGGAACTCTGAATACAAATGTTTAATCTGTAACAAAGAGGAAAATGCAGCGCGCTCTTTTCAGACAATACAAAAGACCAATTTTTCAATATCTCATGTTAATTCCCTAGCTAGAGGTTTTGCATAAGTATTAATTAACATTAATGAACATGTCATATATGGCTACTAATCTATTTTTTGTTCTTTCTAAGCAAGATAAATAATACTTTCCCTTTGTACCCTTTCAGAAGTTTGCAGGTCCAACCTAATATTATGAAATGGAGAGGACTGTCTCTATTCTGGGTCTTCTACCCAGAAGTAATGTATAATATACTGAAGTCCAAAGCCAAGTTAGCTGATAGTGTGGAAATGGTAGAGAATACATTTCATTAATGATCACCACCGGCTACAGAGTTAAGAAATTCCAGCATGGAAAGACTCCAGGCAGCTCTGAAAACCAAATGAGGAATTTGTTAGCTTGGGAAATACAAGCATGAGAGTTTATGGGACTGAGATGACCTTTCATATGAGCACAGCATGGTTAAGAGATGAGTGTGCAGGATCTAAGTTGACTTAATCTTACATCTGCCTTCTCTGCTGAGGAACACCAAGCTACTGTATATAACGTAAGCCCTGGCCTGATACTTCCATCACTCAAGCCAAAAAGCCAAGGTTTCAGCCAATTTGTGAGACTCATACCTGGATGACAGGCAGGTTAAACCACCGTTTAGAGTCCAAAAGCTGGGGAAAATGAGTCTATGTAGCTAAAGAGCTGCTGTTCACAGACAGTAGAGCTGAATGCATGCAGGTGTGCTCAAGCAGAAGATATGTACATGGGGAAATATATCGCAGAATTAACGGCTTCAAAGAGACCCAAGGCGGAGAGGTGACTTCAACAGAGCCACAACAACGTGGGAAGGATTGGTGAATGTAGCTTCCTTGTGTGCTAAACTGAGACAGTTTCCTTCCCTCCTGAGAATTTTCGAAATATAGTGAAAGTTTCCCATCCTAAAGCAAAGAAAAAAATATTGGAAACCGAATTAAGAGCTTTGTTCTTTTAACATATATTAATGTGTTACCTACATTGAAAATAAACCTTTCAGGATTTATTTTCACTGGCAAAATGGATGCACCGGGTGTGGCTGTGATGGAGAGTGGGAAACCATCAGCACTAATCCGGCTCCTTCCTCTGTCAGGCTGGTTCAGTGAGAGCAGTGTGGTGCTTTGCATTTCTGAAAGTGAAGCCACTTCTCTGAGGGGGTTGAATAAACAAGTTTACCTGCATCTGTACCTTGAGTTCTTCCCTCTAAGGCCCATGCACGTTCTTACAGTACTTCTTATAGCCCCAGCAGACAAAATGAATTGCAATTACACCTCAAAGAGGTTTCTTTCCTCTAGTGGATGCTCTGTTAGGCAGCAGGCCCTAACAGCCTGACTCCTCGCTGTGTTACTCCAGTATTACACTTTATTATAATTCGTTGGACCCAAGGTCTCAGGAGTTGGAGTAATGTAACAAAATTATTTCATCCCTGAATATGAAATTCCTTTGAACTCCCTTACGCTGCAGCCAACTGAGTTGTTACCTTCAAACAAGCACATTTTCCATTTTTTGAAGACATCAAAAAATCCTTCGAATTTTTTTTGCTTTCAGATGCATTTATTGAAATTGAGAACTTGTCAAAATTATCTCCTGAGGTGGGAACCTTAAAGTATTCATTTTCTGAAAAGTTCAGCTTTGCTAATCACAATCAGATGCTAGCCAACATAACACATCCTCCCTGAGCTCGTAACAGCCTTCTCAGAAATCTAACTTCCCATCTCCTACAATAATGTTATCCTGATAGTGGCTTTGAGTCATTTTTGTGGATATTTACATGGTGTCTACTGACTTTCCTCCTGCCTTTAAGGGCCTCATCCAAAGTCCAGTGAGAGATTTTCCACTGCCGTCAAAAAGAGTAAGATAAGGCACTTGAAAAGATTATACATTTAGGGAAAACATGTTCTCTCTGCAAGTACTTACATGCTGCTGGGCTTGCATCTTTGCTAAAGGGATTGCAGGCTCTATAATGCATGTGTGAGTCATGCTGGTGAATCAGAGTTTTCCCTGGTTTTCAAACTGTGGTTTTCTTTGTAATAAAGCATACATTGTATTTTCACAGCCAAAGCTCTACCATCACATCCTTTTCACAGATGTACATACTAAAGGAAGAAGACACCCATGGGCTTAAATATCTCATGCAAATAAAAGGGGCAGTACTAGAATGATACACTTTTTTTCTTTCTTTCCAAATTGGATCTTTTTAAAGATGCAACACGAGTTTCTCACAATAGTTTCAAAATACAGGAATAGTTAAGCTGCTAGGTATTTTGAGCAGGAGTCAGGCATTTCTATCAACTAAGTTACCTTCTGTAAATCTAACCTTTAAGGGGAAAAAAATGCAGCCATTTTTCCAGGGAGTAACTCGCTGCTACTCTGTGATGGATGTTGAGTTCAACAAAAAGCATATGATATACTGCATGGTGCTAATTATCTGGTATTTTGCTCTTCTGTCTTCATCCCTCTCTCTACAATATTAATCCTCTAGGCATTTCTGTTGTGGAAATAGTCTTGAAACCATAAAAACAAATGCCATTTAGGATGTTGGGCTCAGGTCCCTGGTTAGCGTAAATCAGCCCTGACTGGAGTGTATTTATGTTGCTGTCTATCAGCTGGAAATCCAGGCTGTTACCATCTTCCTTGTCCTTTCACAAGATGAGCTGGGACCTGCTTCAAGAGGAAATGTGAAGCCCCCCACCACTCATTTCCTGTGATAGTGCTGCCCCCCCCCAACAACAACAACAACAACAACTCATGCATTGATGGAGGTGAACTAGAGGTACCTCTAGGTCCTTTCATTGATAGACATTGCGATACATTGAGTTGTTTGCAACACAAAATTAGTTCATACCAGATTAAAAAAAAGCAAAACAAAAACCTATGTCCTTAATCGTTAGCAAGAAAAAGAGAACAGAAATAGAGGAGAGAAAGATCTGAAAAGATTTTGGAACAACAGCTTTTAGGGTGTTTGATTTACTATTCAAGTGTGCACAGCTGCTGCTCGGGGGAGAAAAGGCACCATGCCAAGAAGGAGAGACAAGGGCAGAACGGCAACGAAAGAGGAGAAGATTGTTTGCAGACTGGGCTATTAAACAGGCTTGGAAAAAAGTCCCTTCATTCCTCCCTCCATAAAAAAGTTGTTTGCTTCAGAGTCCCAACAGCCCACAGATATGCCACTTAAGCATCACTGATGCCATGAACTGATGGCAGGACCAGAATCCACCCTTCATTCCTCCAGTCCGGTTTTCCTCAGAGGCAACATTAGCTGCATTAAAAGCTCCCTTATTGGTAGCATCTCTCTTGTGTCCTCCCTCTCACATCTTTCAAACAATCAGCTCGAGTGGGAGATATATAATTATTCATTTTAGTGAAATGACAGTAGTCAACACCGCCTGTCCTCAGCCATTCAGGCGCTCGGCATGGCAGTAGCGCCATTACGTGGGAAGGCATAAAGCTTCCGTACACGACACCTGATGGGAACGGTCCAGGTACGGATCAGAAACACTTGCCAAAACTGATCACAGCAGCCGCTTCCTTACTTTTCAACAAGGTGAAGGATGTCTCCCTTCGGACCCAGAGATTTGTCATCATTCAAGCACTGCTATACTTGTACAGACACTGACTGACTCAATCTTAATAGCATTGATCGGCTCGCTCAGGTGACAGTCCTATAATACAGCCGTTTATTCTGCTGCTCCCACCAACGGGCAGCTATTTTTCTCTACTTCCTTTGATGCTGTTTTTGTTGTTCCAGTCTCCTTGGCTTTGCTCATGTTTTGCACTGCTGGAAGGTTTCAACAACGTTCCACTCTTGCTCTGAGATACAAGGGCACAGGCTGATCCTTGGGCAGTGGAGCCAGGTGCCTTTCTACCAGTGAAGGGGCGTTTGACCCAGATATTCATGTGCTCCACGCTGATCAGTGCTCAGCGAGGGAGAGGAACTGGGTTTGTGTTACTGGTTTGGATTACTTTGTTTATGAGAATCTCGCTTTTGGTGGTTAATGCCTGCACATTATACAAGAGTGGCTTCAAATTTCTCTTTGAAGCATGGCTCTAGAAATACTGCCAGATGATACTTCTTCCCAGGCAAATGATTCCTTTTCTATGGAAAATGGGAATGCTTTGTCAGTTGCAAAAGACCCTTAATATGGTACAACTTGTCATCTTATTTACAAACACAGCCTCTTTATTCCAGTAAGAGGTGAATACGCTGTTCAAACATTGGACTGTTCAAACCTACCATAAACTAAGCTGGCACTGCCTTCCCAAGTGACCAGTTCAAACAATTCATCAAACCAGCTATTAAATCCCACAGCAAGGGCTCTGGACGCAACATCTGCTTTTGCCTAGGCTCTGCGAGTCACAGCTTTCTGATCTTCCAGCACTCACTTAGGAACAGGCTTTGGATGAGCTGGAACTACTTCAGTCTGATGTAACAAGCTACTTTTTTATTCTCCCTGTGGTTTAGTCACAATTTCTCTTACCTTTTAGGGAATATAATGTTTTAAGGAGACATCTATTTAATTCCTATACCTACCAGATTTCTGAGATTTGATTTATCATGCTCAGTGGTCATGACAAACACACTATAGCCAAGCGTGAGAAGAATTATTTGAATGCTGATTGACAAGAAGGAAAACTTTCAGAAGAGCTTACGTGACTAAGGTGTACAAATCCCGTTGACTTTGAAGTTTTTACCTAGTATCTTTCTAATGATCTTAAGAGTCCAGTTGTCTGGTTTAATAATTATGAATCCAATTTTCAAAAGCGTCTGTCAGACTTTTGCAAACGGGACTTAAATTCTTAAGTCACTAAAGAACAGCAGCATTGTATGTTAGTGGCAGCCTCAGTTTTCATTAAACTTCAAAATAAATCAATGTGATTAACAGACAGGTAAACTGAGGAACTGTGTATTAGGACCTTGATTTCATCTAGCTGTCTGCTCAGGCAGTGTTGGTGAGTGGCAAGGTGGTGTCTGTGAGCACACAATCCAAAACAAGTGACCTATTGTACATCCCAATTCCATCCAAACCACTCTGCTGTAGTCTCATTTTATTCTTTCTCATGATTTGTTTGTTTGTTTAATTTGCTGTGTACTATTTAAACTCGATTTCTTGTCTATGATAGTGTTGCCATGTTAAAATTTTGCTATGGACCTTGCTCAGAACTCTAAGCTTTTCTTCATCATCGTGCTAACAGCCCTGGAAGACGCTCCTGAGCTTTTGTTCTATTCAGTTTCAAAAGACCCATGTAACAGCATTTTTGCCTCACTTCCTTTTGAAGACCATTGTTCAGTGTAATATTGGTTATCATTTGGAAATTTTACAGATTTTCATCCAGAATATTTTTTATTTAATTTTATCCCATTCTGTCTTGCTTTTCTTGGGTGACTCCCTTTTCTCCGAAGTCATGCAAATTAAGATCCTACTTTATCATTTGCTAAGTATAGCCGTGTCAATGGTTAAATATGTCAGTGGAATCAAATCTCTTGAGACCTTTACCCACTAACATTGTTCCTGCAGAGATCCCTCAAATTTCTTGAGATACCCATACCAATACTACGTTAGATGCAGTTATCAGCTGGCACCTTCACCCACGGCAAAATATCCCTACAGCCCCAAATTGCTTCTCACTGTAGCAATTTTGGGGAGGTTTGACAATAGGTGGTTTAGAGCAAGGTAGCTTTTTTTCCCCCTGCTTAAAAAAATTATGTGTGCATGCGTCTGCCTTGCAATGAATTTTTGTTCATTTGCCTGTTTATCCTTTATGACAGAGCAATTCAGTTGGTCTGACTGATCTACTAATTTTAAACAACCAACATGACAATAAAGGGCAAGTGTCTTTGGAAGGTTGTGATTTTCCATTTGGGATTCAGAAAAGAAAGAGTTTTCTTAAAACAAATTGTGGTTTTGGACTTCTTCCTCCTTCCCTTTCCAGTGTGACACCCTTTTTTTCCAATTTGTGTAAGTAGTACACCAGACTGAAGGTGAATTTTGATCCACATTTTAGTGTTTCAATCAAAAGTGCAGGCTGCTGTTCATTATCTTACATATATAATCCTGGATATCCTCCTCCCCACCCGCCCTCGACATAAGATAAGTTCCTGGCATTTACACATGTGATTTTCTAGGGTCACAACTGGCTTCCTCAGAAGTTACGTGTCTTCTTTTTTTATATGCTTACAGGTGATTACAGCCAACGCTATCCTCTTTGCAAATTCACTGAATTCTGGGAAATGAACCGATCACCAGTGTAGCCTTCCTCTTTCCTGTAGAATTGATATAAAATTCATCAGAACAATCCAAACACTGATTAAGACAAAGTATTAGTTGATTTTGGTTGAGTCATCTTTTGTTTTTATCCTTTTCCTATCCGGTATCGCAATCTCATAATTACTTTTGAATGTCACACATGGTACCACAACTGAAACACTGTTTAAAATAAAGCATGACCAATTATTTGCTTATTTACTACTAAACGAACATTGTCAAATTAAAACGTTATCTTATTTTCCACATGTAGTAAAGCTGAAGGGAAAGAAAAGTAAGGGAAATGGTCCAAATTCTTTTTCTGCAGGGTTTTCTGAAAAGAAATCGTTGCAAAAGACTTGAAATACGCATTTTTTTTCCCAAAGAAAGACACAAGTACATTCTATGAGGTAGGGAGGATTTTCAAGACAGCAGCATGTATGCAGTATTAGAGCTGAGCACATCCTTTCAACTGTATTTCTAACTAGTTTACCAATTCTCTGTTTTGGAACTAGCTTACCCCCTTGATCTTCACATTCAAAGCTTTTCTGCAAAGACTTTGGTTTCTGCAGGCTTTGGAGCAGCCCCACAGTAACCCAATTCTTTATGGTAAGCATGTGGGAAATATTTGGACTAAACTGATTTACTGGTTCACCATAAAGTGGAATAGGATTGTTGAAATCTAGGTATCTCCCTGCAAGATTTTGAATATAGTTGCAGCTTTAAAATAAAGAAAACACCCATCGGTCTTGCAAGGTACCAAAGTTTTTAATCACAGTCATGCAGATCCATACTGGGAACTATGAGAAGCTCCAACCCGTGCTATCTGCACTGGATTCAGGTGAACTTCCCAAATAAACCTAGTCCTAAGGGATCATCTTGTAAGGACCCAATTGTGAAAATGCTTTTTAACTACCCAGACGGAGCTAGCAAGTCTGTCGAGCTTTCCTTGGGACAGCTGTGAAGCCATAAAGCATTCCCCGATGGTTTCCAGGGGCAGACAAAATTGCAGTAGGCCTTCTTGACATGCTTGAATGCATCTCAGCCCACCAATAGCCCTTGTTTTAGGGAACGTGAGGCTATTAAAGAGAGTTTAACAGCGTAGAAGTACACCCCACGTTAAACCAGCTTGCAGCCACATACACCTATGTCACTGCAACGTGGCTGTGCAACCTTCCCTATATAATGGGCATCATCGTTCTCTGTGTAGGGAAACCCTTCCCATAAATGCTGTTAATCTCATTTTAACCATACTTTTGTAAATACAATGACATGGCCAATGGTCCCACTGAGACCACATTTTCCAATAATGAGGGAAATGGTATTTACAGGAAGGACTTAAATATTTCTTTTGTACTGGAGCATGCATTTTTGCATGTAGTATATGAACCCCCTAATACAACTATAACTAATGTACCCATCTAATTAAATTTTTATGGCATTCCAGCGTGTCAGTGTCAAATCTTTGCCTCCAGTTACCCTTCTTGTAACACTGTCAAATAAACTTCTGCTTTTTATGTGTGGTGTCTGGGTCCCTCCTTCCACACCATGTGAAATCAGGGCATCATCATCATCTTCATGAAGACAGAAAAAATACCTCCTGCTTCCTCTTGTCCCAGCAGTGACCCCTAAGCTTTTAACTTGCCTTTTCAGATCTGCTATTCTGCACGAGGATCCCATGGACTGTTATTTAATGCAAGGATGAGAATTTGGAATTAGAAGATGATATGCATATGCAAACAGAAGGAAGCAAACCATATATAAAAATTTGTTCCATTCGCATTTTTTCCTGCAGAAAAGTGAAGCTTTCCCACTAACTGGATAGCTGCTTGGAAACAATTCAGGCAAAGATAAAACAGGAAAACAACAAGCTTAAGGCTAGTAACTGTTAGGACATCAAAGGCAGGTGAAAAGTCCATAAGGCACCTCTAGGTTATATCCCTCTAAATAACAGAAAGGTTTATGTTTGGGGATAAAGTAGGATTACTCCCCCCAATCAGGCATCACCAGGAAAATAAAGTCATTGTTTAGTTCAGTGCATTTAATCTTCCCTTTACAACACAGGCAGGTCATCATGCAATCTCCGTGAATCCCTAGGTAAGCACCAAGTTGTTGCCTTTAATTAGTCTGCAAGTTATAGTTTAAATGCAGTGGCCTGACATCTCAATTAGGTATGCAAGATAAGATCCCAATAAATGATTTCTCAAGTCTAATATTCTACAGTGAGGCCTTCTGGAGAACCAACACAATGGGTATTCTTCTCACCATGCAGCAGATGCAAACAGGGGCATTCAAAGTGTGTTGTTGTAAAGAAGCACTGCATAGTGCTTTAATCCCTTGGTTTAAGTGCTTGTTATTTGAACAGGT
Organism: Sagittarius serpentarius; assembly: GCA_034782735.1. Lineage (NCBI taxonomy): Eukaryota > Metazoa > Chordata > Aves > Accipitriformes > Sagittariidae > Sagittarius > Sagittarius serpentarius. The sequence continues at coordinate 37,773,083 of JAVKLA010000088.1, read as the reverse complement.
TCTAGAAAATAACCCTTCATCAATATCATTAGGAGTAGACTGGGGCCAAGCCCATTAGCTGCCTAGTAGCTGTAGATATGGTTGAATATACATGACAATAAAATGTTGTTTTGGGGAGTTTATCAACCAACTGCAAACGAGCATTTCAGGTTGAAAAGTTTCTCCAGCAGCAGATTTTCACCAATGAGTAAACCAAGATGAAAGCCAGGCCTTCTGGTGGTGCCAGTTCCCTCCTCCTCCTGGGGAATGTCACAGGCCAGGGTTTGGTACAAACTTGAGCTCTGCGCCTCAGGGTTTGTGTTTTGTTTTTAGAGAATTTGGGACATTTATTTTTCCTGAAAATTGTTGAGCCTTTGCCACTTACAAAAAACACCAAGCAATGTCAAAGGCATTTGTGAGTATGATGGAGCTTTTCATAGAAGAAACTGGGCAAAATATAATCCGGGAAATTATTACAAACAAGTCAGGCTTGTTCTGAGGAGGCCGAAGTCTTTTTTCACTGGGACCACAAAACAAGGTTTAGGTTATGTCAAAAGACATTAAGAGGCAATAATGTAGCTCCTAAATTCAAGGTGCTGAATAATCCTGAATTTGGTGCTTAAGTTGCCAGGGAAAGTGTCTGCAAATTCCTCGGTGCCCAGGAATGGGATTCACAGAGGTGAGGACAGTCAGCAGGGGACTGCCTAAGTCTTACAGGAAATGCCAAGCGAAAGTGTGGACTTTTTAAAAGAGTTAGGGGTCTTCCTCTGGACCACGCAGAGAGCTTTCCTTTCTTGAAAGTTCGTGGTCTTGGATCATCCATGGACATCTGAACCCTGAACCCTTCCCCCAGAAGTGGAGAAGGAAGAGCTTTTCTCTGCCCCGTAACGGGGCTGGAGGGAAGGTGGGACCAGCCTGGGAGAGGCAGGGTGCTGGGAGCACCGCTTCCCTCCTGTCCTCCGCCTGAAGGCATTCAAACCCACATCTCTTACCTCGCCCTGCTGAGCTTCCTCCCTGTGTGACTGTAGGAGTTGAATCATTTACTGGCCTACCCCCGGAAAGTGCTCCCCTTCATACAGAGCACTGCAGCCTGCAGAGAGGAGGAAACATGTGCCAGGACCCCAGCAGATTATAGGTTGCTCCAAGATAAGGAGGGGGAAGCACAGAGAATCTAAGCTAGCACATGAAAAACCCAAATGCTGTCTGAATTTCACATTTGGTGATTAAATCCTTCGGAGAGAGTACCCGAATTGCCATGTCAGTGGGTAAGCAGTAAGCTGGTTCAAACAAACAAGTGCTTTTCAGCAGGGGCTTACTCATAAAAATTTTCATATCCCATTAACCAGTTGATTCTGCAAACCTCCCCCACCCGTTGATTTTTTCCCCCATCTCTTTCCCTTGGCATGCTTCCTATTTCTCACAGCAGCAGCTGTGCACAGTTGAATAGTAAATCAAACACCCTAAAAACTGTTGTTTTAATACAATGTCTAAGATTTCCCAGTTCTTGTTTCCCCCCTTATTTTTCTTGATAACCATTCTGGCTCATCTTTGTCTGGTAGTAAAATAACTAAATCTGGTAGCAAAAGCCTGACCTGTATTTTTATTTTTTGTAGAAATTAGTGGGTAGGTTAGCAAGTGAAAAGCAAGTAATCCACAAGCAGTTTAGATAAGTGGATATTACAGGCTTGTGTTGTTAATTGGTATTAAATACATTTTTAAAATTACATTTCAGTAGCAAATGACTTTTCTCATCAGACTCTCTTGTGGCAGAGCTATTTCTTTCTTCGTCGTGGTTATAAGTCTTTGGAGAAATCAGTGTACGCATCCCCCGCAGCCTTCATTTCATCCTCCCCCTGGGCTGTGCCATCTGGCAGTGTCATCTTTCTCTAAGTCTTCAGGTGCCTCTGTTGGCCTGAAAAACCTTCTGAAAGCACACCGAGTTCACCATGTCTTAGGAGACATCCTCTCTAGGACGAAAGCACCTTCACGGGTTCCTGAAGGTCTTTGGAGGCTTCCCAGCCCACGGTGCAGCACCAGAGGTGGCTTCCTGGCTCAAGAAAGGGTGACTGAATCCCCACTGGCAAGGCTGCGACTCTTTGAAGCAGACAGTTTGCAGTAATCAAGAGCTCAATCTGCTGAAGAAGTTATTGAACTTTTGTTGTCTCTGTACGACTTGGCTTGTCTAGTGTGGGACTCGCAACTTCTGGGTTAGCGTTCACATCTGATTACACACAGCGGTAGGGTTTTTTCTGTTTTGTTTTTAATCTGGGCTGTGCAGTGGAACGAGCCAGTGGTAAATCCGTCTCAGTGAAATGCTGTCTGTTATGAGTTAGGAAGAAAGCTGTTTTGATTATGCTTGCGACGTGCAAATTGCAGATGCAGTGCCAGTGACACTCTACTAGTGTAGTGAAACTGCACGTGGGGCAAAATGTCCTTCCCTTCAAGAACAGCCATTGTGTTCCCTTCTCCTCTGAGAGGGGGACTGTGAACACTGCCGAAGGCAGAGGCAGAGCACGGGGCAGGGGAGTACACGCAGCAATCGCATCACATTCTGCAGGCAGCTTTTTCTAATAAGCCTCCAAGAGCAGCAGCAAAATCTCCGTGTTGCTATCAGCGCAGCTGGGCAAATAACATTGCCTGTGTGACAACTATCACTGACAAAAGCCAGGAAATTCAAAGGCCAGGACGACATCCTTGAGTCCAGCCATTCTGAGAAAAAAAGTCTGATGACAGGTCTGAGAGAGGAAACACTAGCCTTAGCAGTGGGTCCTCGCAGATTCTGGTGACATCCCTCAGAGCTGGACAGGGAGGAGGTGGCCACGGCCGCGGGGAGCGCAGCACTGCTGCCATTAGTTGTTTGCTTGCTCCTGTAAGACGGCTCTAGTGGGGATAGAAAGAGGTTCCCCGTACCCACTGGAAGCCAGAATCTTCTGCATGGATGCTTTGAGTCCACATTGCAATTCTGTATCCCCTGGCTGAAGCTGGGAACCCTTATGGGGAGCTGGAGAGGCTCTAGGAACCGAGAGAAGACATGGAAGCGTGACGTAACATCCTGGCTGCCCACCGCTCTCTTCGTAGAAAGGCATCTGGGGAAATCACTAGTACTATCTCTCTTTATGCTCCTGCTCCCTTCTTGTGGGACATTATGAATTTTGTGGCTTTTGGTCTTTTGAAGTTAAGTTTGTTATACAGTCTTGGTGAGTGCTTTGTGGCTTGTGGTGGTGTGTAGGCGAAGAAAAAGGACAGGGCTGTGCCGAAGGCAGTTTGGTCTCTGTTGGTAGAACCGGCTGTTGAAATCAAAGCCAGTTTCCTAAACCATCTTTAAAAACCACTCCAGCGAGCTCTGCTCCCTGCTGCTCGGTGTCCCTGTCTACTCAAAGCCACACCACCCATGCTTGTTTTGGCAGATTGCTTGCTCTCCTCCTTTGCCTACTGAAGTCATAACTCCAAAGCCTCCACCCATGGTCCCATGCCTCGCACCAGTTTCTGCTGGTCTGGCAGCACGGCCAGCAAAAGAACAGGGTTGGGAAGGGTCTGCAGACCTTTCTGGGCTAAATATCTATTATGTGGGACTGGACTGACTGACCAGCCCTGAAGTACATGTGTTAACAGTGTAAGCACTGCAGCCAACATTAATGATTTGTGGACAGGCCGTAGTATTTCAACTAACCAGATTAATACCTCATCTGGTACACAAACTCTGCGTAGCAATACAAGTTGCATGCTGTCCCCAGAAGACCGTAACAACTGCTCTAGAGCCATTACCATCTAACTAGCAAATAAATATTTGGGCACGCAGGCTCATTTGAAAATGAGGATTGTTTCCTGAGAGGCGGCAATGGCTCCTCTAAGTAAACACTAGCTCAGGGCGCTTTGTATAAAGCAGATTTTTGACCTGGTTGACCTTGGCTGGTAGGCAGGCGTGTGTGCCCAGGCAGCGAGCCGGTGGGCTGGGCTTTGCTGGGAGGACAGCAAGCCCCTAGCTGGGAGCAACGTCTTGTTTCATCAAATAACGTGTCTTCCCCTTCCCACCCTGCTCCTCAATTCTTTTCCATTTCTTTTCAGAGGAGAAAAAGGTACTTTTCCAAGAAAGGAACTAACAACATGAGTGTTTAAAAAGCTTTAAAAAATGCTTTTGAGTTTAAAATTAAGGCTTGTTAAATGAAGATTTAAGAAACCATATTGGGGCTCCTTTTCCAGGGATGTTAAATTTTGCTTTTGCATTTAAGGGTTGTGTTTTAGCGGACAACTAACTTCTTCCCCCCCTCACAGGACACCTCCATAGTGTCTCTGAAAGTCTCTTTCTTTGCGCTCTGACTTTTTTCAGTCAAGTTGCTCCAAAGCACATTTCCAAGGCTGAGGGAAAAGTTCCAGAAATAGGTTAAGCATTACGGTCCCATTAAAAAGATTGGTTTGGTATTGAAGTTAGGGAAACAGGTAAGCTCAAGGGAACATGAGCAAGGTACAGAGCTCTGCCTCCCTTAGTGGTTGGCTCCCTCAGTTAGGGCTTTGGTGACTCGCACCCTAATCCCCGCAGACTGTCTAGTGGCTACACCGACATCAGCTGGCTTCAGTCCATGGTGCTGGGAGGTGTCCGTATCATAGGATTCTCCACCAAAATAGACTGCTTTCTGCTGAAATACCCCGTTAAGCCGAGATCAGAGCCTCTGGCAAATGCCTAAGCACTGTCCCTGTTTCTGTCTGTCCCTGGGGGCAGCACCTTCATGCCAAAAGCAGAGAAGAAAAAATGTAACCCCAAAAAGTGAAATCGGGTTTGTTGGGACAGGTGATATTCAGAGATGTTGAATATTCTGCATGGTCAGCACAAACTGGCTTTGTGACCCTAAAAATCAAGGCACTCGACTCGTGTTACTAAACACTGAGATTTAGGGCTTCGCTTCAAAAAGAGGTTTCAAAGATACTCAAAAAAGCACGAGCCTGTTTTAGGTGATGTTGAGTCCTGACTGCTCTTCTGTGGTTTTGAAAGTCTTTCCCACTCTCCCCAAATTTGAAAACATTTTCTTCAAGTGCTGTCAAGCTAGAGCTCCTCAGTAATGCTAAAATTCACTTGAAAGAATGCATTTAAAAATGAATACGCTCAAAGATTATGCACAGATTCGTATGCATGGATTCAAAGACATTGTCTCATAGACAACAACTGCAGCATATTGAATCTCATCTTGAGGAATCATTTCGCAGTGCTTTACTGTATGTTTTAGTCCTATCTCTTTGCATCTGTATCAGAAGCCCATATATGTCACCATTCATCTCTCTCCTTGAAACAACAGAATTACAGAATTTGCTTGCTGAAAAGTGTCGAGGTAAACTTTTTTTTTCCCCACGTGATCCCTCTGGCTCTAGGAGAAGGGACCTGTGTGGGGATTTGCCCTTTTAGGAAGGTGAAGGGTGCAGCTGGAGTTCAAAACCATCCGGATTTGGGCTTTATCTTGTTCTCTCTGGGCCTATGAAGGCACAAGAAATCTGGTGAATTAATCTGCCATGGAGGGAGACGCTTTGCCACAGATACCAGATACACAGTTGTGTTTAGGATGTTTTTTATTATGAGAACTTACACTCTGCAGGGACGGGCAAATGGAAGGAGGAGGGCTTCGAGCTGAGACGAGCACTAACTCCCATCAAAAAATTAAAGTCTTTGCAAATATCCCCTGTATCCCTGCATGGAAACGGTTCTTGGGGAGATTTTTAAAAAATCAACAGCAAGAGTCTCTTCTCCCCAGCAGTATTTCTTGATGATGACAGAGCCCCTCTTTCCCTTCCCCCCTTGCTATCAGCTGGCTAATCTGCCTGCACATTCTGACACACAGCTGCAAGAGATGAAAACTGTACTGTTGATAGATGAAACTTTGGATAAGATTACATGGTTTTGAATATCTTGATGACATATTTGTCTGAAAAGTCTTTTAGAGGACAGCCTAATATAAATGCACGGAAATGTTTCTAATGACTAGCATTTGTCTACGTACTTGGTTTGGAAGATTAACATTCACGTGTTCTTCGACTGTCATTTGCATTTGTATGTGGAGGCAAACTTTTCAATAATCACTTCTTCATGCCGAGAAGAGTTAACAATTTATTCAAAATACACAAGGCCAAATTAGTCCCTTCTGTAAGGCTGGGAGCTTTGGTGGAGTTGCACCAGCAGTGGATTTGGCTTCGCTGCGCTCTGCAGCAGCCGCAGCTACATGCCCAGGAGACAGCACGCACTGACCTTGCCTGTGGTAATGACGAAAATCCCCCCCGTTAGAAAGACAGAGCACACTACAGAGCAAAAGGGGGAAAAAAACCCAGCCACCCAAGGTCAGGACAATTGCATCTTTCATCTGTTTTGCTGTGCTGAACTCTGGGTTGTTTTCTATTTTGCACTGATAAATGAATGCATTAAGACTTATTATAGTGTTTTTATTCTTATTTTCACAATACCCAGTAGTGTGGTTGGACCTCGAGAGTTCCATTTTTCAGCTGGAGGGAGGGCAGAGAGCACCTTATTTTGACAAGTATTGGCACTACCAGTAAGAGCGTGGCACCTGGATGGTTTTGGATCTTGCCCTGGCCTAAAGCTTTCTGACTTTTAGGATTTTAGGTGCCTCAATCACTTTAGACAGTTGGCCTTCAAGAACTCTTGAAGAAAAGAAGCTTCCATTCCTAAAATATGGAAGTACTTTGGAAACCTGGCCCAATTCAGGTCACAGAGAGGATGTATCTGTATTCATTCACCTGTTTTGCCCTGATGCAACAAATGCTGATGGAGGAACTTCCTTACTGAGGTCAGAAAGGGCTTTGGTGGACCACGCATTAGCATGCACCTTTACATTGTCCATTAATCATGCCAAAAATAATTAGAGCTCACCTGTGCTGCAGTAATGCGAAGCCTCTGCCCTCTCCCTTCTTGCAGGCAGCATAAAATGAAGGTACTCCTCAAATCTGGCCCCTAGATGATACAGTCCAGATGTTTGGGATAAAAAAAAGTAAATCAACACTATAGAGCTGCACTTCTGAAATGATGGGGTGTCCTTCCCAAGGGCATGCAGAAAAGGGGGCTATGGGGAGTCACTCCGTTCACAACACTGGATGGTGCTCAGCACAGCTGGAAGAAGAGGCGGCATGTGGGAAGGGGAGTTGCAGGGCTGAATATTTTATAAAACATGGTTGGGGTGAGGAAAGACAAACACTTGCAGAGACTGGTGGAGCTGTGCATCCCTGCGGGCTTTGGCTAGTTGCTTAAACATAAATGAACCTTTCGATCTGCCTTTAGTGGGCTCAAACCAACTCCATGAAATGAGCAGGTACCTCCATGCACCAGCACAAGCATTGTTTGTGTACTGATGCTGTGGCATATATGGTCCTTTGGTTACAGAAGACTCTCGCCTTGGTGTTGCTGACTGCTGTTCTGAGCTGCCCACAGGTTGTGCAAACCCTTAAGGAGGATGCTGCACCCTCCACTGACCAGGAAAAGGCAGGAAAGACACCTCTCAAGACATTGCTCTGCATGAGGAGAGTGGTTAGGAGGACAGCAATGCACATCCCAACAGGCTGTTCATCTGTCCTCTTAGTTAACACACACTACTGTATCATTTTCCAATCACCTACTCTTACTACCGTGAGACATCTGGTTATAGATGAGGTATTTTACCACAGAAGAGTTATTTAGAGCTAAAGTTTCCTTAATACTTGAAAACATCACAATTACCTGGTTGCTTCCTCTTGAATACTGCACATGCTTCTTAAAAGGCTTCTGGGTTGAGCGTGTCTTTGTCTGGCAGTGTTGTACAATCACAGATACAATTTCATTTTGCTTCCTCTTCACATACCACCATGTCTCTGTAGAGTTGCACTGACACTGTATCCCCTTTCGGAATATGTTGACATCTTGATGTCTTCTCCATAGACTCACACTGACACAGTGTTAGGGACTTTGTGATGACACTGCAGCCCACGTTAGTGAATGGTGAAATAGCCCTGTCACAAACTATATTATGAAATATCAAAACTGTTTAAAAATGTAGTTTTCCACAAAAAAAAAAAAGAGGAAAAACATCCTGAGGGCCTTGAGCTTACCTTGAGGACTGATCTGCTCAGTTATATATGAATATGTATGCTTAAGTAGAGCATTTTAACCTACGACAAACATAAAGAAGGGCTTAATGCCTATACATTATCAAAATGCACGGTAGCTAGGAATGATGTTCTTGACTTGTGAACACACCTTAAGATATTTGTCCAGTACAGGTACTTTAAAACTCAGTTTGGACTGGTATTTGATACTAAATGTTTTGGGTTTTCTTATTAATACTTTTTATGATAGAGAATCAACTATTCCTCCTTTCAGAAATGGTGGCATAAATTACTCCAGTGCACCCAGTTAATTTCTTCTGAAAATGACTCCAGTACACATTATTAATTTCTGCTGAAAATGACTTTGATGCTTGACAGGGTTTTGTCAGAGTTTATTAATGAAGGCCTCACTATGTATGGCAACAGTTGGTTTCCTCTGTTTCTTTTGACAGTTATGAGAATCTAAAATAGGTCAGGCGAAGATCGGTGAGATTGCCCAGGTTTACTTCTTTGCTACTCTTTTTAACCATTAAAGACTGCAAGCAATACAACATAAGACTGAAGAAAATAACAGCTTTAAAAGAGGTGCAGCTGTTACAGAGAATTTTTCCTGTTAATATTTGGGACAGTCATTAGATCTGGGATGAGATAACTTGGACAAATCAACAAGTTAAGACAAATAGTTTTGATTTGTTTGTTTATGGAAAGAAACCACATTTGCTTAAGAATGTTGGAGAGGTGATTTCGTCTCTTAATCCAAAATGTGATTAATAGTAGGGCAGGCAGACATGCAATTGGAATTTGACCACACAGGACAGAGTTCATGAGACAAATTCAACCCTAGTTTAAATGCTACATGGTCTAATGAGCCTCCGTATCTAGTTATTTTCTTAAATGTCTGCCTTGCAGACACCTCAGATCTGGAATCGGAAAATCCAGCTGTGCTCTTGCTGCTTCTCACAACACGGTGTAATTAGAACGTGCTGATAACTCTGTTGATGCATGAGAGATAAAAATCCATTCTACCTCATGCTGATGGTAAAAACGTGGTTTCATCAGGAAAGAGAGCAGATATGAATTAAAAACACCCTGAAGACGACAGTATCGTTTTCACCAAAACACTTCTCTGACATGACCAACATCAGCATATGTTGTACACTGCTGCTTTATCCCTTGCGTGGCATTGATCTCAGCCATGAGTCAGGATTCCATGGTAGTAGACACTGCAGAGAATAAAAAGAAGCGTCCACAGCCCTAGAAACCCTCATGTCAAGAAACCATCTACCCAGTTGCTCCTGCAGCAGAGATCTTCACGAAGAGTTCCTGCTGCTCCAGAGCCAAGCCTCTAATGGAGCTAATTTTTTCTCGTGCATCCTGGGACAAACTTGTCACACAGCTTTTTTATGAGTAGGGGGCATGACATTTAGTCAAGTTTTCCATGCTAAGAATTTCATGTTACATATTGTTAAAGATGACTGAAATAGGTTATGTACACATCAAAATGAGTGAACTTTTACCTTTCCTATTGCAAGTTATCCGTGACATCCTTGGAAATCATTGACTTCTCAGTATTGACATTGTTGGGGGAAGGGGAAAAAGGTTCATCTTGCAGAAACGCTGACTCAGAGATTTCTCAAGAAAATCTGCTTTCTTAGCTGAAGAAGAAAGATTCATTATTTGCTCATCTTGGTGAAATCTAATTGTGATATTTATATTCTGTATTAATTTGATTCAGTAAAGATTTCCAACGCAGGCAAAGAAGCCAATCGTAATAATTTGTTCTGAAGCTTTTATTACTATTGTGTTTTGAATGCAGGTATTAAAACAGCAGTGGAGCAGCAGATGCTATCCCTTGCATATTGCTAAAGATGCTACCTATGCAGTTGCTAAAAGCATGAGCCCTTCTAATGGGAGGAAGCAGCAAAACTCCCATTGACTTCAGTTGGGCATAGATTTTGTCTAGTAAATATGGGGCAGTGTTACTTGCTGAGGAACAAAGTCATTTGCAAGGAACAGTTTACAGTAGCTTTGACTTCTGCTTTGTGCTTTGTACTTTACAAAACAGAGTTGCATTCCGTATGTAAAAGCGACTGCTTTGTGCTAAAAACAAGTTTTCCTTTTGAGTTGAACAAACCTGCTTAAAAAGAGGAGACAGTTGGTACCAGTAGCTATGACTTAGGGGTTTTTTTCTACATTTTCAAATACTCATTACAATTCCTGCTTATTTTAGAGCACTATCACACAACAAACATTTCTTTTCTGATTAAGGGATTGAAGGCGAACTGAATTATAAACAGTATTAATATAAGAGGGAATTACTATCCTGTGCTCTGTAGGCCTGAGTTTATATGACCTTAAACAATCAGTCTGAAGAAGTCACATCAGCTGCTGTACACATTCCACATTACTGAGGAATTAAATTAAGCAGCTTTAATATCTGTGAAATGGCACAGGCCTGAAAGAGAATCGTTCCAATTTATGGACTTTGTATCTGATTTACTAGTGCACGTCTAGCAATTTCAGAGCCACCAATTGCTTTAAGACCACCTCCAAAGTGTTTTTATCACTTACAGTAAATGTGCTAACATAATGTTTTAATTAAACATTTAAAGTGCATCAAACAAATTTATTGATGCTGCCAGAAAAAGAAGAAGGAAAAAAGAAGAAATTCTGTAATTTGCAAAATAACCTGATCTATGTACCATGTTGTGACCCTGGTAAGACTGCTCTTAAACATTTCAGCTAGCGTCTATAAATTAACAAAAAGCTTCCCCTCCCCTCCAGTTCCCTCATTTTCCATCCCCAACCTCCAAATCATACTTTGTGCATAAAAACATGGTAAGAGCTTGTTGAAAGCTATTCAGCTATAATATCAAATGGTTGTGAACACTGCATTTATTTTTGCTCCTTGAACACAGCCCTGATATTGAAATGATATAAAAGTCCCAGCAGCACTTTATATTGATGTTGGCATTAAAAATGCTTTTTCCGTTAGTGAGAGAGGAGTTCCCCCTTAAAAAAATAAAAGCCAATACCAGGCCTATCAAAACTTTATCATCCTGTTACCACTTGGGCACTGTATTAAATATTCACAACTGAAGCTGGTTTTCATTAAAAATCCTTTTCCCTTCCGCGCTGGGGATCACAGACCTGACATGGATCCAGAATTCCTGTAACCCTTTAAAAAAGAGAAAAGGGAGCACTGCATTAACATCACCTGAAAAAAACACATTCAGATTTCATCCCAGTTCGTTCCCAGTTTCAGGCTTGCAGAACTGATGCGGGGTGGCAGGGGCAAAGATCGGCCCTAGGAGCACCGCAGCCCTTCTCACCACCTCCTCCAGTTCTGCTCATCGCTTTCCAAGAAGGTGGACCTCGGGCAACGTGGCACAGCAGTTCAGTGCAGAGAGGCTATTTGCAGAGGGCTAAATTATGATTTATGCTTTATGGCACCAAAACTACAGGCATGTTATTTGTGTGCATAATATAGCTTGGGTTTTCCTAGCGAGGGGAAGAGTATTTTGTCTTCCTGAGTAAGTATTCATTTTAGAGACTGATAGCCATGGCAGGTTTGCTTTCCTACATATCTTTTCTTACATACATCTGTCGTGTATGAGAGAACAGCTAAATACAGTGGGTCGTAATATGAATGGAAAGTATATTTCTGTACCAAAGAGACTTACAGATGCTGGTGCCTGGAGATGGGATTCTAAGCAATTCTTGTTAAGGTCAGTACTGCCTGCTAACAAGCTGATATACATATGTAAAGTGCATTTCATGTATATTCTATTCTATTCTATTCTATTCTATTACGTATCATCTACAATTCAATTTGCTCCATTTGTTCAAACCCAATAACTATAAACATCGCATGGTTGGAAAGGAAACGAGTGAGGAACCCAATAGCAGTTGGATCTGCCAGGAAATGATAGGCAAGGCAAAATGCCATGGCAGAGCTGAGAACTGGCTATTCCTGGAAGACTAGTCTTACCTTTGTTAAGAGGAAAAAAAAGAAAGAAAAAGAAGGACAAGTAATTTCATCATTAGGGATCAGAACCCTCATTTTTGCCTGTCATTCAATCACCGGTTACATGAAAGCTGCCATGTCGTCTAACACAAGGCAGGAGAATTATTCTAACGGTGGTAATTCAGTGATGGGAAACCACCACAAACTCTTCATCCTTTGTGATCTCCTGTCATGGACTGACTCACCTCAGCTTTGCTTAACTGTGCTTCAGAAGGCAAATCTACTGCGGGATGTTACTGTGGCTCATGGTTACCTTGCGGTCCATGTCTATTTTTGCATCTGTAGTCTCCTGCTTTACACTTAGCTCTTTGGGCATTCTAGAATTTAGCATTATGGAGCCAAATCAATGATGTGAGCCACTGAACAGTAACACCATGTGAATATGAAGAAGTAATTATTGTGGCTTTCAGCATGAAGGTGGAGACATTTTTCTAGAGAAGAGAAATAAAGACCTCAGAAGAAGGATGCAGCATTTCTCTTCGCATCACTTCATCATGCATGATTTACCATTGTGTTCTAGGGGACTGATTTTCAAAAAGAATGAATCTTGCATTAAATTCTGAGTAGGGTTGCTGCAGAAGATAAGATATTTGCCTATTCAGATGATGAGCTGGATGCATAAGTGATCACATCAATGGGTAATATGCACATTCAGTCATGAGAAAAAATTTGCATGCCCTATAAAGACCTAAAAGTTGAACATCTGGCCTTTTCTGTGGCACCTCAATTTTGTATCAATGTCTTCTCTTCTTTGAAAGGTTTATTCCTAAAACCGTCAGATCATCACAGTCTTGATACAACATTCACTGCACACTGTTTATAAATGAGCCAAGCTCAGCTGTGGTGGGAATGACTTTAATTGTTCTGCATTACAGATGTTGTGTTTACCACGAAGTCCTTGAATTACACAACTGGACACATGTGAAAGGAAAGCTGATGCTGTTCTGCTTTGCAGGAGGGACTTAAGACAGTCTGTATTTTGTCCTAATGGAAAAACTTCCTTTAATCTCTGTAGCATACGCTTTATGTAATTTTGATAGCCAAAGGGAATCAGATGACAACTCTTTCCTTCTAACCAGCTCTTACAGTTTCCAGAAATATATAGTTAGTTGTCAGTATGAACTGTGAGGAAAGAATACTTAAAATGAGGTAAAATTAAGTACCAGGTACCATTCATTTCCTCTAAGTTTACTCCTGCAGCCTGCTCACCTAACTTATGTCCCATCCCTGAACGTTCAGCTAGGTTTTCTGATAAGACCAAGAGCTACACCTTTCCAAGATATTGTATACTGCAATATTATCTTTCTACCCTATTAACTTGGAAGCATGGTGAAGAAAATTGCTCCTAACCAAAAAGACTGACGTACCGAGCACTTTTCTTGTGTCTCTTTACTACTACCTGGCTGCTGATGCTGAAGAGCGTTGATGGGTGTTCCCTCCTCAGAGCAAGTCTCCCATATCTTGTCTTCAGTTTTTGTAATTTTGCCCTTGCCCCAACCGCTCCAAGCCTCTGAAGAAGTTTGGATTTGGAGTTTGCAGCTCTGGCTATGAGTCATAGCAATATTCTCACACATCCCAGTGTATTACTTAGGGGACTTGTGAAACAGAGGGAGGACAAGAGAGTTGAAATTCCCAAATGAAGGGCCAAATGCTGAAAAACTCCCTCTGCTTTTATTCGGCCTGAACTGAGGCAAAATTGTTGTGTAGCATCAATAAATAGTTATCTGCTGACTAATAAAAGATAGTTCTCTGCTAAGTTCTAGTCATCAGGCTTTCAGGCTGGGTGGCAATGTTAGGGGCTGCTGGCTTTTAGACTCCCAGCCTGGGTTTGCAGGACTACCATTCAGGAAATTAAATGTTAGGCTTCAACCATATTTTTATGTTTAAAATTATGAAGAAGCTAATGCTCCTGATTGGAAGCCCTGCTTCGAACCCTGCCAGCTGCCATCCGAGCCTAGAGAAGGAGGATGACTGTCTCCAAACCAGTGTATTGTTACAAGCAGGTGATAGGGAAGATAACTAGGGGGGTTACGAGTCATTTCCGCTTATGCAGACTCTTTACATGCTTGTACTTTGACCCCAAGATCAAGTTCCAGATAGTGATGTACGTAAAGTTTAGTTATCTTTCAGAGAAGCCACAAGAAGCCTAAAACTGAACTTTTTTTGCACGAGGAAATCCTGTAGCAACCCTACTCTGCTACAGTAACTGCAGCTTTGCAGCACCTTTGCTGCAAATAGGCATCGCAGGAGTTCACGCTGGGTTTCTGGCTAGGAGTCAGAATGAAATTTCTATGCAGACAGAAAAATCCTCTCTCAAGAAGGGTGCTCCGGGGAAATGAAAGGACAGACCCTCAGGAACAGTCACCTCCACTGATCTAACAACAGTTTGCCCAGCTGAGGCTTGGCGTGAAGTGTTTACTCTTCTGCCTTAGCCCTGGAAAATGAAAAGGAGGCTAAAAATTAATCTTTGCAGCTGGCAACTGCTGGAGTGAGTTGACATGGTGGTGCACATTTTCTCCAATACCAGGAAAGTTATGTAGCAGTGGAGCGAACAGATATCAGGGTTCATGGGTGGTAGCTTGACCTATACAACTCAAGGCTCTCCGTGACCTTTGTGGAATTAAGTGCACCTTTTTGCACTGACCTGTTTAATTTTGGTGATATGAAGGTGTTGGTACCCCGATTCTTCACTGTGACAGTGCCCATCCGGCTACGGTCAGCCTTGCATTTCCAGCTGTACTTGCAGAATAATGTGGCATGATGGATATCTTTCCTTTAAATTTGCAAGGGTACGTTTACTAATAGCAGGCTATTTGAGTCATCTGGAAAACTATAGAAACCTTACGGTATATCACCCCTCTTGTTAGTGGCTCCTAGCACTTGATTTTGGATCATCACTTGCAAAAGGACATAGCCAAGTGCTGCTGGAATCAACTTTCGGCTGAACCTTGAATTTCAGGCAGATAAAAAAATAAATCTCTGTTACAAGAGACTGCAGGGGATGGAATCTAAACCTGCTGGGGCTAAACTAACACCAGAAAGTGCTAGCCTGCCACTACACGAGGCCAGTCTCTAAGTAGTTTGGTAGTTACCTTAACAGCTATAAAAGGTGTAAATCTGTAGAGGGGATAGAAAGAATAAAGAGAGAAACTGCCCTACCTGTCTCCTGCTCCACAGGGAATAACGCAAGCTACATTCACAGTAACTGATCCTAGTAAATGCTCTAAATGGAGAGAAAAAAGCTATGGCTGAACTCTGTACAAATTACAGGGAGACAAGTCTGCATCTCCACCTCACTCTCTCAGTCTAATTCCTGTGCTGTACAAATAAATAAAAGATCCACCATTGCTAAAGACCTTTAAGCCCCTTTGTATGACATAGTAAATATGGAACTAAACAACTTCAAGTATGGAAAGACCTCCCCAGCAGCACCGTGAGGTTATTACTGTTTCCCAGAACAATAAACGCAGTGAGTGTGTGATAGGTGTGTATTTTCTCAAAAACCCTTTCAGGCTTTACATTAAGAGGCAACGGACCACCTTCTTTTTGGTATGAATACCCGTAGTTGTAGAAATGTGCTCACAGCCTGTGCGGATGGCTCCTGGGGCACAAACAATAGTTTTTTGCTTTTCACGAGCCAAGCTGGTCTTGAGAGCAGAGGAGAGTAAAGCAGAAATTGGTACTTACTTTTCAGACACGTGGAGCATATCACGTGTGGCCATTAGGGCAGGATTAAATAAACATAATTAGAGAAATTCCTTCTGAAAGATGGTTCTGCAAAAGGTTTCAAGTGCACACCTATTCTGCGCCCTGCTTGAAGTACTAATGCTGCTCCACTGCTAGAAGCAAATGCCTTTTGAAGGCAGTTCAGAGCCACTGTGCAGTCGCTTAGCTTTATAGTTTGCTAGCTGCATGTCATCTTTGAAGGCTGGGAAATTGCAGAGGCAGTACCGTGATTCCCAGCCGAGTGAAGCAGACACTTGACACATTTCAGCCCTTGCAATTAAGGGAGAAAAGCAGAATCGGGGGAAAATGCAAGCAGCATTTTGGCAACAGACCACTCCCTTATCAAGATGAAGTACAAGCATCACCCACAGATATATGCAGGACTGATGCTAAGCGCAGACAGTAATAAATGCATGTGAACTTTGCATGAGAAAGCCTCACACTTAGAAGACTTCGTTTATTGCTCTTAGTCATTTACACACATCCTTCTAAAGCGAGGAAGCTCAAACATAATCAAACCCTGTGTGCAAATTACCAAGTCAAATGCTGTTGTTCTCTTCTGTTCTCTTTTAATATCAGAGCGCAAACCTCCCAGTGCAAAAATACAATCTTGTGATAAAATGACTAATACATGACTAAAGCCATTTTCCATTGTGCAGGCATAGCTCTGGGGATCATTTGTTTTTCATGGTAGATCCCTCAGACAGTGAATTCCTCTGGTGGTTGGGATTATATTAATGACCAGGACTGTTAGTCACCTCAAGGGAGCTGAAATAGGATGCCACTCTGGTTGCCATTATTAATTCCAACTGCAGGTGTGAAAATTAATTTCATGGATATTTTTATCATTTCCTTTTAGTTAAGGATTAGAGTTTCTGAATGACCCAGACTCCGGATGGAGACAAATCTGAACCGGGTCTGCCCAGCACTCCCGTAACAGGAAAAAAATGGGGTATAAGACTCTCCATCCCTCAGTTGGCGAAGACAGTTAATGACACAGAAAGATATCGGATGTCATCACGACATCCACTTCTTTGCACCAAGACTCTGTAAAGCAATCCAGTAAATTGCAGGTTGTTTTCATTTCTGTGGAAGAATAACACATTTGCCAATAGCGGGAGAAAAAAGGAGAAGTTAAATATATCAAACCAAATCAAATGTAGCTGATTAGAAAGCTACAGTTTCCATTTGCTGGCACTGGTACTGTTCTCACATAGATTTTCTGACAGATGCTGCTATACCTCCAGAGTCAAGAAGACAGCTCCAGCAGCCAGGCTTCTGCCACAGAAATCAAACCTGGCATCGTTAACCATAGGTGGAGTTGGGCTGTTGAATTTGGGGAATGGGAGGGGAAAGGCTGGGAGGGGAGCTAACTCACCTTGGCTGGAGAGGACAGGAGATGTAATCAGCTGGATCCACTACGGAGGGGCAGGCTGGGAAAGGGGAAACACCTCCCACCCCCCCCACCCCCACCCCCCTTTCTGCCCATGATTAAGCCTCAACTCCTGCCAGTTCAGCTGGTGAAGGTGTTGGCTCCAAAACTGTCCCGTCTTCATTGACACCTCCTCCTGCCAGAGCCCGGTGAGTAACGCTCAGCAGATAAGCAGGTTAGGCCAGATTCAGTCAGATAATTAAAGGCTGGAGGTAACGTAAGATCCTTACGTGCTCTTATACGTACAGCTCATCGGGTTTTGATTTATAACACGTTGCGCTCACAACCTCCTTTCATCCTACAGCTCTCCTCATGTCTGCGGCATCTCTGTCGTGTGGGCAAGCACTCTGCCTACTCCAGAGACGGACAGAGAGAGTACCAGAGGTCCTGCCCGGGGGGGCGCAGGGCTCGGAGCTCCCTCCTCATCTGTACCGCAGTCATCAGCCCCCCTCATCTATCTTTATTTTAAGTGTCTCTCCTTATTGCTGCTGTGCAAAGGCTTTGTGAGCTGATCTCTCTCTCCCCTTGCACCTCCCGTAGCCGTTTTCTTCGGCACCACCCGAGCGCACGGCGGGGGGAAAGGCTGCCGCTTGGAACTGGCTTCACTTTACACCTCCCTCCCCGCGCCGGGAGGGACCCTCCCCGCACAGAGAGCTGCGAGAGCCGGGCAGGGCTCGTCGCCAGCCCTCCTCTGTTATAATGAACCTTTTTAGGTCATGTAAGCCAAGAACCTTGTGCGGCTAAAGACCCCATCAGTTACTTGAAGCAGTTACCGTATTTTACTGTTTACACTGAATAAGCCCAGAGCATGGCGCTCAGCCCATCGCACGCAGGGCAGTTTATCACCAAAAATTAATGAGTCTGTGCCATCTCGCACTTCAAGACATTAAATCACAGATTTGTTTAAAATCTACTGAAGTCCATAACTTCTAATAAAGACGGCCTCAACCTTCACAGTTACACATCAAAACATCACGTCAGAATCACGCCCTCCTCGCCGCTTACTGACGGTTGACGTTAAGAAAGAGATAGCATATAAAATTCACTTATTTTTCATGCTGCCACTGCAACCGTTCCTTACTGTTGAAACAACTTAATGCAGAGCAGAAGGGAGAAAAGCAGCAATGATTTTTCTGAGCTAAAATAGATACAAATGCAGCGTGCATATCACAGGACATTATCAGGACAGCTCAGATACATAGCATTAATGTAATTGCTTTATTCTCTTCCCTCAACTAATAGTAGTTTTCTGCTTCTGTAGAGTTTTCAGACTAATTTGTGCATGAGTTTTTACCAGGTTCTCTATTTACCCGCTTCAGCTAATTTCAGAGCCCCCACCACGTTATATAACTGAACATGATCATCCAAGTTATAAATGATAAATTCCACCATAAAGCTTGATAAAAGTCTTTATTGCAATTTCAGGTTTTATTTCTTTTAGATAAATAGATTTTTTAGCATCAAAATGTCTTCATTGATTTTTACATTTAGGCAAAGCCATTCATGAAAATTACTAAATCAGGACATGCATCATGAAACAAGCACAGTACAAACCTTGTGACACGAACCTTTAGCCACCTCTTAGAGTCACTTGCAGCTTTTCAGTTGCACCTCAGTGCTGTCTTCCCTTCAGACAGAGAAATTGTTTCTGGATCATACAAAGTTATTCAGAATGTTTCTAGCATTTTAGGAACGTTATAAGCAAGCAATGAAAACACTCCGATTGCTAAAAAGCCGTCACTTCATTCGGACTCGGGGTACACAGAGCAAACTCATGCACTCAGGTGCAGCACCGACGCTGCCTCTTCTGTACTGTGACTCTCAGGCACTTCCAGGGGAAAAAAATCGAGGCAGCTGCTAGTACCTCACAGTTCCTAGAGCTAAAACACAAGCTCTCTCGGATGTGACACAAAAGCGACCAAAATGTGTGTTTAAGCCTGCCTTTTCAAACTACTTTCTTCTCATTTAGCAACAGAAACTTTACATACAAATGAACAGAGGCTGTATATTTAGGGTCTGTGCAGAATAGCCAAACAGGAGACTGTATAGGAAAAGAAAACATTTTTTTTCTCTCCTCTTGCACAGTCTTGAAACGCGGCAAGTCTGGTGGATTCGGTAACACTAACGCAAAACTGGAAAGAGAAGAGAGGAGAGAAGCAAGTTTCATTAACAGAGAGAATTCTACATAAAATATACTGGAGCTGATGGAGGAAAGGAAGAGACAGCCAAGACGTTCAGCTGCAAGTGGAGTCCAATTTGATGCTCAGCGTGAGTTTAAAGGGAAGATTTTCTCAGCCTTAAAATAAAAGAGCAGGATCAGATGCGTGTGGGGCAGAAAACTGTCGTCACAGAAATGGATTGTACCAGGCTCGGGAAAAGCAAGAGTGGCAAAAGTAGCTCATTTTGCTGCGCTACATTTATAGATGTGCTCATTTGAATGCTCCCGGGAGGACTGGCTTTATGCGTCCAGACAAAATATACAGGCATCCTAGGCCGCAGTATCACGATGACAAAACCTGAGCGTAAAGGAGATCCACCAGAAGTTAACTGGGAATTTTGGGAAGCAGACCTGATTTCCTGCCAGCAGATCCCCTGATGTCTTTCATTTCTTGTAGCGCCAGCCCTCTGACAGAAGCAAATTGCTAACCTCAAGGATCCGATCCTGCTTCCCCTGAAATCAATACAAGTTTTGTCATTGATTTCAATGGGATCAAGGATTCAGTCCTGCAGTTCTTGAAGTCAGTAGGGTTGGGGTTTTCTCTGCATCCGTAAGATTGCGTTAATGCTACAGAATGGGCCTAAATTATATTGACTATTTGGATTTAAAGCCAAGCATAAAAACATGATTAGGGGAAAGACAGAAGTGTCTGAGAGAGTGAGTTTAGAGCAGCATACATCCGACATTCATGGCATGCACCGGGTCAGCAGGAACTCAGCCAGAGCAAAGACTGCAGTGGCACAGCCTCAGTTAGCCAAGTCCATCGGAAAGTATTGGGGGGAACAGAGAGAAGAAATTCACTGTGGAGATCCTTTTTCATCGGCTCCTTCTAAAGTAAACCTTTGAGTCACTCAGTCTTTATTAAAAATAAACAAAACATTGACAGAAGAAATTACTGTCACGTACATACATACAGTAATTGATTCTGCTTCTTTGCTGCTGCTTCTTTTCCCTCATCTCCAATACAGGGTTGTTCTGTGTTTCTGTAACACTACTGGTACATCAGAATTTATTGTACATAAGTTTGTGTTCCACTTAATAAAAAATATACCTATATTTTCAGATAAACTTTCTTAGTAATTCATGAGGTAAGTGACTATTTATGCTAATAAGGGAGAAATATATTCTCAAGCATTATGCATTACATAAATTTGAATGCAAAATGTTCAATTATGAAGTAAATACAGGTAATGCAAATAGTAAATTACATCCAATAAAAATATATAAAGAGTGTGTCTTCAAAGAGAGAGAGGCTTTTATTTGCGTCTGTGAGTTGTTTAAAGAGAAAAGAATTAATAAATACTGAATTGCTCTTATGATGGTTTAGCTCATAATTCACCAATCCGTAACGACTCCCAGTAATCAGACTGTTGTTTCATACCCGCCAATATAAGGCAGGACTGTTTCCTCAGCAATTTTATCCCTACCAGATTATCTCGTCTGATTCTATTAATTCTCTCCCATAAATCTGCTAACAGTGATATGTGATTTACTTACCCTGTTAACTGATCTGAAGACTGTTAAAAGGATTTATCTAGCACTGCACCTAGGAGCAGTTTATGCCTTATCACTCTGTTACTCTGAAGAAGTCTTTCTGAAATCAATTTGGCCGGTTTCATAGTTAAATTCAGCGGACACTGTTTAGTTCTGCACCATAAAATAAGACACTAGATAAACAAAAGGAGCAGTAGCTGTACTTAATGTGTTGGTCTTGATACGTGTTTAAGTAATAACAAATTACACTGAGTCCACATAACTCATAACCTGCACGTTCGCTTCTGCTGAATCTTCTGCGTTAGATACACACACGCACACACGCACACACACACACTTCAGCGATGGAAGTTCTCGCATATGCTGCTGGCGTGCTTGTCCCAAAGCAGGGCGATCCGAGCGTATTTGGAGTTAATGTTTCACGTCCCCCTGCGCGATTTGTCAGAAAACTCTCCCACAAGAAATATACGTTAGTTTGAAGGCTTACGAACCAGGTCAGCAGCAGACGGGGAGCAAGCAAGGCTCCACGTTACGTCGTCGAACAGAGATGCTTAAAAACAAACCAGAGCAAGAGGCTGTGAGAGGGACACTGGAGTTTTCCCTCTGCCTGGCTCAGGGCAGGATTGTTACAAACAGTGCTGGGAAAAGGGAGCAGTCTGGGGGAATTGGCCTGCGATAATTGTGGAAAAACTGAAGACTGAATAGCTTTAATTGAAATGAAAGTGTGTGCTTGTTATGGAAGAAACACTGTTAATAGAGGACCGTAAATGTTTAGACACCCATTGTGAATAGCCAAATAATAAAGAAAAATACTACTAAAATGAGAATTATATAGTGTAGGGAGGAGAATGTTGCTTCTGAAGGTTATCCAAAAATGGCTAATAATCTTTTTTTTCTCTGCTGCGTTCAACAGTAGAGACGTTTTGGTGCAGCAGTTCTGTGTAACAATCACACAAGAACAATATCGTACAACTAATAATTTTACTGGCTGTTCTGGTAGGTCAGAGCTTCAATTAATTTGCAGCACTTGCTTATATTGGTATCAATTAAGAGACGGTCCCCATTAGCTCACACAATTTCGTACTCTTTGTCTGGAGTTCAGATTTTGCTCAGGAAATTTACTCGTTTGCAAATGTAGCACTTTGAATGCTCACGTCCAAACAAACTATTTTATGGGGCTGGAGCCACATTTCCACAGCCATCTATCACACGGGCAAGTGAAATACTACAATTGTACATTCTGAAAAGCAATAACCTTTTCATTTAAAAATATTAGCGCACATTTTATGTCTCTCATAGGTGAGCATGTTAAGTGATATACAGTACCACATTCATCTTGCTCAGGGAAAAAAAACAAATACAGGGAATTGGACTGTCCTGGGGGGATTTATGCTGTGAGCCTGGAAGTTTTGTTGATTCCAACGACGTGAAGGAATAGGAAAGCCAGCCCGAGTAGTTAAGTTGCATTAACTTTGTCATGAATCGCAATCTGTAAGATAAAGCTAGCAGATGTCCACGGCTCTGTGTGTGCGGGTGTGTTTCGGGACTGTGCAGAACTGTATTGTAATTTTGTCAGCGATGTTGGTAGCATTTTTTAGCTTTACAGAATTGCCTCTATGATCATTTTTAGACGTAGTTATCTTCCTAAATTTGCAGTATGCCCTACCTTTTTTAGCTGCCAGGAACAGTACATGCTGTATGACTTTCAGATGTTAGTACTGGCACTCATACTGATAATGGCATAGTCAGAAGATGTTATCCATTTGTAAATCCACTAGCCAAATGCTATTTCCTAAGCAGAGATTCTTTGGCTATCGCAAATGATGATTTTCACAGTCGGTGAAAAATTACCCAGAGACTTGCCCGCACCTACAAAGTAATACCCTGCGCCCAGTTATAAATAGCAAACTCCGAGGGGGAAGGGACCGGGCAAGGGGAGAAGGGAGGATTTGAAGTACAATGTTCAAGATGCTGGTTTAATATATGACCAAGTGTCAGAAGTCAGGTTTCTGAGAATTACTTTTCAGATAAACAACTTTATAGCACTGCACTTAATCTTACTTACTAGAGACATCTCATTTATCACGGAATTACAAGTAACTTTAATTCTATCGATATTCCCATAAAGCCCGGTCGGAAAAATCGAGCCTGGCAGCCCCGGAGGCTGCGGGCTTCCCCTGCCCGCGGCGGGGGCCGGGGGAGCCCCGCTCCTCACTCACCCGTCCTTCCGCTTGGCTTTGTAGACGTGCCCGTAGGTGCCCCTGCCCACCTTGCAGCCCTCGTACTCGAAGAGGTCCTCCACCCGCTCGCGCTCCCCGGTCAGCTTCACCTTGAAGTCATAGTCCATCTTCAGCGCCCGCCGCGCCGCCCCGAGCCGCCCCCGACAGCCGCGCACCCCGTCGCGCCCCGCCCCGCCGCGACCGGGCAGCGGCAGCAGCAGCAGCAGAAGCAGGAGGAGGAGGAGGTGGAGGAGGAAGCCGCCGAGCCGCCCCGCGGACCATCCAGGGGCGGGCGGGCGGCGGCGGGGCTGCTCCCTTCCCTCCCGAGCCCCGTCCTCCGGCTGCACCCTCCCCGCCCCGCCAGCTAGCGGCACAACAGCCGGTCTCCCGGGCGGAATACGGCGGCCGCGCCTGGCCGCACTGCCGCAAAGAAACGTCGCAAACCGCGAGCACACCCCCCACCCCTCCCGGCCCCGGGCGCGGCGGGCAGCGCACCACGTGGAAAGCGGAGGGCTGCGACCTCTGCCAGAGCCCCGCCCCGCCCCCGCCCCGTCATGCCTTGCGGGTGCTGCAGCACCCT
>JAVKLA010000088.1:37674074-37739128 GCA_034782735.1 Sagittarius serpentarius | reverse complement strand
TTTTCTTTTCTTTTCTTTTCTTTTCTTTTCTTTTCTTTTCTTTTCTTTTCTTTTCTTCTCTTTTCTTTTCTTCTCTTCTCTTCTCTTCTCTTCTCTTCTCTTCTCTTCTCTTTCTCTTCTCTTTCTCTTCTCTTTCTCTTTTCTTCTCTCTTCCTCATTTCATCTTTTCCTCTTTCTTCCTTTTTTCTTTTCTTGTTCTTAATTTTTTCCCCTTTCCTTTTCATTTTTTCTTCCTTTCTTCTTTTCACCTGTGCTCACACAGAGACTAATCTCAACCCCACTGCAATCAAAGGGAGCTTTTAAAATGACATTTTGGATCAGGCCCTGAGATCTCTGCAGGGAGCAAGATGCAGGGGGGGGGGGGGGGGCCGGATTTGCATTTCATGGCTTTTAAAGAATCTCAAGTACAGAGAACGGTGCTTTCCGAGGCTGAGTTTCCCAAGTTTATGTGGCTGTATCTCGGAATGTTTATGCGATTAAACTTAAAACCCATTTCTATAAAAAAGCAGGCAGATTCACTTTCCTGCAGCCTGAACATGGCTTCTCCAATTTGGAAGCAAAAGTTCCTGCCAAGGCCTTGACAGTGGGCTGTCATGATGCTGAAGGGGCTGAGGACAGAATCAGTTTTATTTGTTGGTATCAGCTTCTAAAGCTGTGGTGCTCTCCACTGCAAACAGCCCCTGCTCCCTCAGGCACTTGGAGCTGTTGCAGTGGGAAGTTAGTGACAATGAAAAGGAGCCCCAAACTGAACCAAACAAGACCTAAGAGATTTTTTTGCCCCCCCCCCCTCCCCGCCGCCAACTTAACTGCTTCCAAATTCCCTGAGGAAAGCACTTTAACATGTAGGAAGAGCTGCTGGAGCCTGCAATGCGATTCAGTGTTTTGTGGTGTGGGATGAACAGATTTTCCTTTCTGTAGGGTTTCCTCCTGCAAAGTCATTGTAGAGGAGGGAATACTGTAAGATTAAATCTGGTTAAAATACTATATTCATGTCACACCAGATACGATCTCCAGACTGTGCACAGTCTTTCAGCTTCCTTTATTGTGAAATCCTTTTAAAATAGCACAGTATAGAGTAGAAAACATTGAAATATAACTCTCTTGCACGAACTCTGTGAGATACAATGAAGGAAAGTGATCAGCCTTCTCTAAATTAATAAATCTGCTTAGTGTCTCTGGCTGCCTTCATGCTGTCTTACTTTCTTTGACTCTTTCCTTATTAATAAACTGATAGTTAAATAAAGCGGCTAAATGAATCAATGCGCCTTGCCGGTGAAAGCGGGTTGGTGCCATCCTGTTTCAGGTCTCCTGTGATGTGGCTGAATGGTTGTGGGTTTAGAGCGGGGATGGCCACAGCAAAGGCTGAGACTGCTAAAAGCAGGCTGACCACATCGCTTTCGGGATGCTCTTCAGGTGTGAGGCTTGAGTACCTATTCCGCTCGGCCCCATGCATTAATAACAGGATGGATTCACCGACTGGCATGGAAGCAGAGGTCGTCTTGAGGAAAATGACACCAAAGGTCTGCGGGAGTCATTTGCTTTAAGAGATCCCGGGCCGTGTGCCAAGTATTGCATTTAAGGAAGCACCGTCCTCTTTCTCAGAAAAAAAAAACCAACAACAAAACAAAACACAAAAAGAAAAGGAAAAAACAAACACAAAAAAGGAAATGTTGCTTGCAGTGGCATGCGGGACCGTTTCAATGCGCCTGTCGCACCTTTGGGTGGGATGTGGGAGAGGGATCATTCAGCTGGCACCAAACGTGCGCGGACTTTTGTTTTCAAAGCTGCAGAGCTGATGTGGAATCAAAATGCTGAAAAAGCGCCCATAGTTTGGCCTCCTTTTTTTTTTTTATTCAAACCGATCAGACTTGTGGTTTATCCTTGCTCTGATTATGCTGTACAGTTACAATAAATGGACAGAGCCGAAGCATTCCTGCAGGCGGTTTATAGAAAATACATGTATATGCCTGTGTGTGCACAGTCAGGGAGAGAAAGTTAACTATAAGGGACACAACAAAATATCCATATTTAAGAAATGTGGATTGACTCACTGACTTATCTCACTTATTGTACAAAGATTCCCTCTATGTTGAATTTTTTTTAAATTAGATTTTAAATATGTGTTGACAGGATGAATTTGTACAGTGTGAGTAACCGCAGGGAGAAATGACAGCTCTGCTTTTGTTATTAAACTACTGTCTGGAAAATAATGGAGTGTGTACAAAAATTGATTATTATTTTGCCAATTACATTAGTGCAGCTAATAACAATCGTTAAGAAGGAAATACAGAGAGCTACACACTTTTGGGTCTTAGAAGCTGGTAGTCACTGGTGAGGCAAAAATACGTGTTTTTAAGGTAATTTGTCAGGAAGAGTCTCCTGTTATTAATGTAAAGTAAAGACTAGATGTGTGAGCTGGAAATGTTTCACTTCAAACTGTGACAATTTCTTTTCACTTGCTCACAGTTAAGAAAAGGTACAAGAGACTTGCTAAATTTAATTTAGGATTTGAATATAAAAGGTCCTGTTCTGTACCACAGTGGCATGACAGACATGTTTTACAATGTTAAAAATTCCTTGTAATAATGGTTTATTTTAATATATTTACTAAATCAGGTACCCGAGAGAATCATCTACAACGGTGATGTGAAAATCCCTGTTACCTGAGGTCAAAAAAAAAAAAAAGGTATGTTTTCATTTTCATTAGCAATTTGACATATTTCAGCAGGGGCGGTAATTTGGCTGCTTTATTTTCTGCTGCTAAGACAGTGCTTTTTGGTCCAACCCCGGGGAGCCGGTGACGGTCTGTGGTGCAGTTCCCTGGGCTTTGGGATGAGGCTGACTTTCAGGTGCCTACAAGAACCATTTGCAATGATGGGGCTTTGTACTTCTGTCAGCCAGGCAGCTCTCCCGTGTCCCACAACTCATATATAATCCTTTGCAAATGTTTTCTTTCTTTCTCTTCAAATGCTAACGTTCAGACATCAGCTACAGGGATTAAGGATGGGTCTTCTGAAGATCTCCCTCAGATCTTGATGAAAATCATGAGTCTGTGTTAGACAACTTCTGTACTTACAAATTACAATAGAGTTTAAGTCACAGCACTTCTTTCCTCTGGAAATTCGTGTTCATTCAGTCTGTCAACATTGCCTAAAAAATATGCCGCTAATGAAAATGTGGGAATTAAACTTTCAGTCCCTTCCCCTGCTAGACTCAAACAGGCACTTTATTTTTTCCGTGGAATCTGATTGTTATTGACCTTGACTATAAAAAATACTAAAAGTGGCTTAAATGAGCACCAAGGTTGCAATGACAGATTCCTGTGCGAGTTTTTTTATGAAACCTCCTGTTTTAGTTAAGAACACAGGCTGCTGTACAGCTTACCGCACTCTCATCAGCAGTTATGTGCTATTAGAAAACAGTGGAATTCTTTTGGCTTACGGAATTAAGCTTGGTTTATTCTTTATTCTTTTTTATTATTTAAAATTTGAGTGAGGATGGGGAAGATGTAATCGGTGCTCTAGGCTCTACGTTAAATAGCACCAAAAGGCATTTTTGTTGTTGTACAGGCTGCGGGAATAGGTTTCTCAAGGAGCATCAGAAGAGGTTCGTTTTGAGCCTGATGCTCCTCTCGCTTCCCTGAGGAACACCCCGGGTAGGGTTTTGCCTGCAACGCATTTCTTTCTGCGTTTCACCACTGTAAATGAGAAGGAAACCAGACCACGTGGGTTTTTGTGAGAGCTTAAAGTGCAATATGCTTTTTGCAAGAACAGAGCCAAGTAGTGATTCAGCTGAAGTAAATACATTAAGTACGTATTTTCATTGCAAAGGTGCAGCACATGTTCCATCACCTTGGTCCTAGTGTAACGGTTCTAATTTCAGTAATCCCACAGGAAAACTTTTGTGGTTCCTGTAATTTATATGTGTGACTATTAGATTTATGCAAATATTATAGGTAATACACATTCTTGTTATCCATACAAGAAAAAAGCAAAGCTTTTTCCCTGATGGACACTTGTGATCTCAGGCCTTGCTTAGCCTGCTGCTCTCCAGGACAATTCCTTGTGCCTTCCTTCCAATATTCTGTGGTTATGCTTTCACATATTATAGAAAAAAAAACCCAGCAGCAAAATCTGTTACTTTTAAGCAAATAGCTCTCAGGTCTCGGAAGAGTTAACAAACTTTTACGGCAAGGTTCAGACAGTTCTGACCCCTATGGTAATATTTCATCTAAGGTTACTGTTGGGAGAGAAATCAAATTTCAGCTGTGAACATGATTGACAGGTGAAAGCAAGAAAGGGAAAGACATCTGGTCAGATGGGGAATTTGGGAAGGAGAAGGACAATTCAGGGAAGTGTCTCTGTGATATTAGGAATAATAAGCTTAGATATGAAAACTCCAATCCTCCACGCTGTCTGGAGGCACGCTTACTTGATATTCATGGAGATGGTTTGGATGGGGGAATTTAAGACTGTACGTTCATAGTAGGGGACAGTAGTCTCCGTGGTCTAACTTACTAACTTGACTCCTTTGACGGAGTTACGTTATTTCTGGCATACTTTTAGGATTTCAGGGCAATTCATTTTATGAGTGTGACTGGAATAGTTGGTGGTTGCTGGTTAAGAGGTTCTCACCATAATGCCTCTCGCGGGTCGGACGGCAGCAGGGAGGTCCGTCGGAGGAGTCGCTCCGTGCCCTTGAGTCCAGGGGGATTGCTGGGAGTTTTCAGAGTAAGCACTGCAGGGTGAAATTTGTGTTTATGACATACGCTCTTATACCAAAAACAAAATTACTTGCTTTCCCGTAAAATACCAACAAGGGTACATTGTGGTATTTTACAAGGCTAGTGTTGTTCTCCAAGGGCCGTGTGTTGGCCTAGTCCATCGCCTAGCAGCTCCGGTGAACGTCACTCACTTCTGTTCGGTGCAGAAGAGCTTTTCCATCTTCCAACATGATGGAACCAACAGGAACAAAATAGCCCTCTAATTATTTCCTGATCCGCGTGATGATGTTGGAAAGTAGAATTTGGTTCTGACATAAAAAACTGTAGCCAGGCTTCCTCTTAAAAATGAAGTGTCAGAAAAAAAAAAAAATCTGGTGGTTTTTATCACTGTGTGTAACCCTTAATGCTTCAGTTTTCAAAGAGTCTCTGAAGGACTTTTGTAGAGCTCCAAGGGCAGGATGCGGCAGTGATGGACCCTGGGAGCTAAACTGCATCCAACCTACATCTCAGGTGAGAGGAAAGGTCCCGGGTGGGCTCCTGGCCCCACTGCAGGCTTTGGTAAAATCCCCGTTGTATTCCCGGGGCCCACACTTGCACCACAAAGGGAATGTCCGCAGGGGAGGTCGTACTAATGAAAAGCAAGGTCCGAACTCATACCACGGTAGCTGCGCTGTGAATTCCCTGGATGGATGTCCTTATTCAGGAGTAAGGGTGGATTTCCTCCTTCCCCAATATAGCTTAAGCTGCTTTCAAAATAAAATAAATCAGCCAGGAAAATCCACTCGTACTCTAGAGAAGGAGTGTCCACCCAGGGAATGGATAGCACTGTGGTATAGTTTACTACATAATTTCCCCATATGGATGAGCCCTAAAACTAAGGGGAGAGTAAGGAGCAGTAAAGAACAGAAATATATTTCTGCTTCTTTTCCAGTTTACCTCTAAGACCTTTCACACAGGGGAAATCATGGCACTCTTAAAGTACGCATTTACTTACTTTTCACTGCTATTCCTGCAGTCACACATGCATTTTTAAAAGAGATTTGTGTTTTGTGCAAGACCTTTTGCATCCTCCTGCTGTTCACGTGTATTTTTGCTGTGTAATCAAGTCAGACTGTTGTGACATCATTTTTCTTTTCATGGCAACAGCCTGTGATGTCAAACCGCCTGACTTCACTGCAAACTAGACCTTATTGCCTAAGTTTTATTCTCAGACCATGTATCTGATAAAATTGAAAATTAAAGCAAAGAACTGTGAAAACAATCAAATTTCTTTGTGTATGAGTGAGTTATTTTTAACTTCGCATTGTTGAATTAGCGCTCCCTTTAAAATTACTTTATTTTCTAAGCTGATATCAAGATAACTTCCATGAAATATTATTGGCAAGTTTCCCATTGCGGTCATTGGGAGCCTTGTACATATTTTTCAAGCAGATGTGCTATATTAAGTTTAAATAAGAATCTTTAATTTCAAATGGGATGCAATATGTTGTTCTTGATTAAAAAAAATGGATAGTAAACTCTCTCCCCAAACGTATTTTGTACAATTTAAAGGTCTTTTCACACAGGTAAAAAAATGTTCTCAAGTATTTAAGAAAAGCACAACTTCACTATGTCTCAGACTCCTTTCTAGCTCATTCCTATGAATTCAAAGCATGAAAACATCTTGAGTCTTTATGAGCAAAGAGAAAGTACATGCCGTATGTGACAGCTTACACAAATTCCCAGCAAAGTCAATTTAATAATTTTCCCTGAGTTTAGAATAAGCTCTAAAATATTTTCTAGTGATGCAGCTTTTGCTGTTGTTTAGTTCTAATAGAGGATTTTAAGTTAAGTGCTTAAAAAAAAAAGGGAAATATTTTTAACGTCTCTTCTGGGTTTTCTAATTTGTGCCACTTACGGAATGATTCACACTGTACCAAAATACAGGAGATTGATGAGACAGGAAAAGTACTGATTTAACATCCCACATATAAAATTACTTCTCAGGCTTCCACATATAGTCCCGATGTTTAGAGAGTGAAGAAACCGGGAGCTGGGAGTTACAGTCTGACTCACTTGTGAGACTTTGACCCAGTTATTTGATTCTAGATTCAGCAAAATACTCAAGCACTTTTAAACTTGTTATCTTAGGTTTCTTCTAAAGGTCTGTTACTGTTGATCTCTTTATATCTCAGTTTACACAGTTATAAACCTAGATAATTAATTCTTACCTTCTAGGCTTTTGTGGGAGTTAAAAAATAGCTGTAATGTTCCTTGAAGCCTTTTAAAGAAAGCTGGTGTATTGAAGTACTTGTCATTCACCTTAGTTCATACCCTAGGATGAGAAAGCATTGGTGTTGCCCAACTCCCATGCACCATTTCTGACGGGATGAGAATTGTCTCTCCTGGGCACACCAAGCCACGAGTACAAAGATGGGGGGCTTTGGGAGCTGGTGATTTTCTGAATTACGCATAACTTAGCTTTACCCTGATTTTGAATGAGTCAAAATGTAAGCAAAATCATGGCTCAGTTATGTGCCCCCTCTCTCTCTTAAGCACAATGTATCCTTCATACCTATACGTACACACACATATATAGAATAACTCTTGTGCACCTGCAAGACATGTAGAGGTCACACTGTCCTTGTAATTCCTCCCCTTCCTGCCATTACCTTTATTTCCCAAGGTTTGAGCCATTATCATTCGGCAGTTGTGCAGCTTTTCTTTTCTTCCGTCCCCAAATTATTATTGTTTCCCTCATACCTTCTACCCCTCCCGATCCGTAATGGAGTCCTCAGCTGTAAATTTGCTAACCGTAAAGATTTTTGCTTGAAATGTTTTGAAAATGCTGTGGGGAAAAAAAAAAAAAAGCAAGCCTATGAACAACACGCTGTGCCGTACTCCAGCATTGCACTTCTACGGGAAAGATAATAAAGATATTAGCACTCATATAATTTCAGATAGGAAATGAAACCAGACATGAAAGAAACACTAGCTCCAGCTGTTGAGTGGGAATCAAACTAGCTATGGGAATTACAGGTATTGTCACCGGAGACAGCCTGACTTCTGAGAAATGACCTCAGGTGTAGGAGCTTGCTGTGGCCCCTTGCAGATATTAACACCTAATTAACAATCTGCGAGAGCATCCTACATCTTAATCACCAGTGAGGTGAGAATGACAATCACGAGGAGGAGAAGGAGAAGAGAAATGGTAATTTTTCCTCTGCACGCATCATCTAATAACCATGGTTATTCAGATGCAGCTAAATGCGATTTCCTTTTAGTCATTTCTGTCTATTGGAAGGCACAGTAAGTTCATTTGCTAGCAGGTAGGCAGCGGAGGTGAGAATTGAATTGATCTGAGATACTCTGAAAAATTGACCCTGAGGTCATTCCTAGTTTAAATTGGGAAGTAAAGCTGAGCTTATGCCTTCCCTTTCTTCTCTCCCCTCTCCCTACTCCCCCTCTTTTTGTGTTTCCAGGCGTGTTAGTCCGTACTGTGTAATTATTTAAACATACTCTGATGGTGGGGAACCTTGTTCCCTCAAAGTTAATCAAAATAAAGAGAGCTTTTGTTAGCGGTGATAGGTAATTAAATAGCTGGCTTCGGATTGTGCAGAGGCATTGTGTTGGGTTATTGACGGCCCAGAGCCAGGCTCCGCAGCCCTTCTGCACGCAGACTAGCCCGCCGAAGTCGCCGAGATGAAGGCCCCGGCTAAATTAAGGAAAGACGGTGTGAAGCTGTGTAAAAGATTAACGAGGCCAGGCTGTAAAGGAGAGGGGTGCGTGGTGGCATATCCAGAGTCTCCCAGAGGAAGAGCGGTTTCCCCCGCGGAGGGGTGCACGTTTTAAAGATGAGAAAATCACACGTGGCCTTTCTCTTTTGCGCCTGCCATTTTCTGGCTGTGGTTTTAGCCAGGAACCGTTGTGAGTGTGGATGGGAGCAACCCACTTACCTAACTTCAGCTCCAATGTAGACACCTAGGGCCACATTCTGCTCCCGATTACCGGGTGTCACTGCTGAGGCGCATGGGGGAGCTGAGGGAGAGGCTCTGGGCTTGGACCCGCGCCAGAGGGCTGGTGCTAGTAAAAAGCAAGCAAGAAAGGAAACCAAAGGCCAGGGTTGCTCAGTCCCGCCAAAGCAGCTTCCCTGGGCTCCGCGGTGGTGCTCCAGCTTCCCTCTGTATCACTTGGGCAGGATCCGATGGAGTTTTAATGTAATGCTTTTTAACGGATGCTTTCATGTGTGCTTCCAAACAGCTTCCACTTTCAAACAGCTTTACGACAGAGTTAAAACGAGAGGCAGGCAGGGAGCGAGGAACACATACGTATGTACATCTTGTAGACCTCATTCTGCGTTGGCTCTACCCGCAGCACTCCCTTGCCGTGCTCAGTAACAATCTCTTTCCATATCACTTGGACCCAAATTATATTCTAATAAGGAGAGAATGGCAAAGCAAAGACAGCATTATATTAACCACTCAGCTTCCATGGAAACTCCCATCGTTTGCTTTCCCATGACAAGAGATAATCTCTATGTTTTCTGTTATGCTCACTTCTTCAACTCCTTCAGCTTTGTTTTCACGTGTTGGCCTTGCACTAAAAAACACAACTTGACATCTTGTGTCTTCTCAGCTAAAAAGGTATCAATTCCTGGACTTAATGTCAGCTGTACCCAGATCAAAGGCAAGAAACATAAAAGTTGACATATATTATTTATTTCATGGTTTACATCAATGATGTTTCTCTCTACCCTTTTTTGTTATTATTGCTGATGTTTTGCCCATAATGTTGTGCTCGCTTCTCAAAAGTGTTTGTCCCCTACAGACAAATATTCATATTAATGTAATCCATCAGCGGTTAACAAATGCCAGCTCACTTTGGCATTTCCTGCACACCCAAAAATCCCATTGTTTTTGCAGGATGCTTTGGGTGCAAGAAGAATGCGGGATCGGACCCTTGGGGAGGAATTTCAGAGCTGGAGACGTTCTCCCCCAGCCCCAAAAATGCACGGGGTCGGCTGGAGCAGCAGCCCGGGGCGCTGGCGCAGGGAGTGGGAGATGCTGCATTCTCTCCCGGCATTGTGAGCTGCTGCAGAGGCGAGACGAATGCCAGGCTTTGAGGGGAGCAAAAGCTGAAAAAAGAATTCCCCCCCTCCCCCCCCGTTGTTTGAGGTTTCTTTTGCGTACCTTTCCCTATCTCTCTTGCCTGCCTTTGGACTTTTGAGTGAGTAATACAGAGTCTGGCTTAGAATTGTGGCCAGAAGATCACCTGAGATCAGTCAGAAATGCTGCTCCAACCTGTGCATCCCTCTGACTGCTCAGTTTAGTGTAAAACTTTCCCTTTTTTCCCTCTTTGTCAACAACTGTGGCAGGTTTTACTTCCTGAGTTACAGAATCAGCTGAAATGCTGAGTCTGATTTTGCCCCCTACCCTCCCACGAGCTATTGTTTTCTGCAATGAAAATAATAATGCTTGAGAAAGATCCTTGGGATTTTTATTTTTTTGTTTTCTTTTGTTTAGTTTGGGTTTATTTTAAAGCTTGCTGACAATTGTCAAATGTTCATTCTAGCAAAGAAGTGCTTGGAGGGTATAGCCCCACTGTACAGCTAACTGGAGTAATTTGCAGTGCTCCTTAGAGCTCAGCTGTTCAGCCAATGTGTGTCGCTTTACTATTTCTTTAAAATTTAATTGGGATCAGGCAATCAAGTGTCTCCAAATTTTTTGCCTCTTCAGGCTGCAATAAAGCCACTTATGATTTATAATCAAAGTTTGGTATCGTTAAACTAAGCTGTAAAACTGACTTCAGGGCTTCAGTCGTAAGATAAATATACAATAAACATTGCAATGGGGCTTGAGTAGCACAGCTAACAACAACACAGTGAATGCATATACACACACACATATATATTATTTTTTGAGTGTGTGTGTGTGTGTGTATACATTTAGTTCCAGAGGTAAGAAAAATCTAAATAATAGATAACTTGCATGTATTCTTTCGTGGTAGAAATGAAGCTAAGATAGATTTATAGCCCAAGTAGTTATTTTAAATGCAAAATGAAGTGTTAATTTATTAAATTCATTTATGCATCAACATTATTTTTATGGCTCTATTTGTATTTTCCTGTAATGTGGAGCAATGTAGTATTCATCCCGGGTTTTTCTGTCTGTTGACTGTAGCGCTCCTTTGCTTAGGTTTTTTTTCTAACAAGGCAGCTCATTTAGAAAGAAATGTTTATGTGAAGTGCTTGTCAGTTGGCATTTTTACTGGTGTGCTAACCCAAAGGTAAAATATAAAGGCACGTCTTTTCTGTGCTGGCTTGTTGCTACTAGAAGGGTTCCTCCCTTGTTAGCTTGATAAATAATTTTACTAGCGGGAATCTGCTGAATTTTTATGCTTGCTGTCTATTTTCTGCTTGCTGCAAATAAATTCCAGCACTCAGAGGGCACTAAAACTCCAAACACATGGTATTTTCCCATTTTGTTGCTGGTTGCCTAAAATATTTATTTCATCTTGTGTTTTTAATTAAATCTTTTTTTAAAAAAAGAAAAGGAAAAAAGAAACTCAAGTTTTGCAATTATTTCCAAATGAAGGTTTTAGGCCAGATTGTGCTTAATATAAAGTCTTGAGTTTAAATAACACGTTATCACAGGTAAACTAAATGGGTAGTGTTAAATCAGTCATCACTCCAACTACTTAATGGTTTTCAGAATAAGTGCAAGGATTATTTATTGACATATCGTCCATTTAAGCATTTCTTACAATTTATTATATACTTTTAGTTTTCCCAGTTTGCAATCAAGAAACCTAATTTTATTTGTGAAATAAATACTCTAGTTTGGCGAGAGAATGCACCGAAAGCTTTAGCTTATGGGTTGCCACGGCATATATGGCAGAAAAAAGTTTGCAAGAAATTAAACTGGGGAGGCTAAAGCAGAAGAGGCACTGGTTCACCTTTTTTCACTTACACATTTTTTTAAAGGGATTTTTTTCCAGTTACTGAAGCTTTTTGCATTTTAAAATTGAATTTAACTCAAGCAAGAGAGAACCAACCCCCAAAAGCCTCTGCTTCCCCCCTGTAGCAAGCTCGGAGGGTGCATTGTCACCATTGAACGTGGGGAGCCTCACTTCTCCTTGGCAGCACCTTCCAACTCAGTGTCCCGCGTTCCTGGTTTTGGGGGGCTTTGCAGACTTGGGTGGATTTTGGAGCTGGCCTTTGCAAGGCTTTTCCTTCAGTAGCGCCAGCGTTTAGATCTGCCTGAGGTCAGTCCCTCCTGCGATGCTCGTGGGCGCTGGTGGCAGGGGAACAGATTTTTTTGCTGCCAACAGGATCCCTCCCTGGGGCTTCTGTGGGGCAGTCCCACATCTTCCCAAAGAGTCGCAGGGATGCAGCCAGCGTCACTTCCTTACACGTCTGTGCAGTTCAGGGGGTGAGCAGTCAAAGGACCTGGATGCAGGCTAGTCACACTGCTGCCCCCTCCCATGCCCACCCCGTCCCCACCAAGAAAAGCCTGGCTGGGTGCGGGGGAGCCGAGCAGTGTGCCCTGTTCAGACTTTCCCTCAAACAGCAGAAAGCCACATACTCTTGAAGATGCCAGGCAAATCCACCCAAAATTTTAGAATTATTTACATATTTCTAGCACAATTACTCTCAAAGCAATCCTCAAAGTTTGGCCCAAATTCTTACATTCTTACACCAACCACCCTCCCATTCGTTTACTTATTTCCATAAGAATTAGGTGACAGATCTGAGTGGTGTAAGCCCATGCCGCAGCCCAGCTGCCCTGCAGACACCAGCCTTTTCATTTACGTGAGCGCAGCCCAAATCAAGTAAGCGGGTGGTGGGAAGAACTGATGCGCCAGCACTGAATAGATAAGGGAAAAGCTTGAGCGGTGGGGAGAATTACCCTTGGGGGCTTGGCCGTATAAAATCATAAATTAAATAGGGTTATAACAAATCTCAGGAGGCGATGTAATCCATCCCTGCGCCGCGAGGCAGGGTCAGACAGACTTAGGTTATCCCTGACAGATATTTGCATAACCTGTTGTTAAAGCCCCCCACGGAGAGCATGACACCTCCCCGGAGCCTCCCTGGCAGACCTTCACCGCTGTCCCTTCTCAAAAGCATTTCTCCTTGTCTAACCTGCGGCACAGGTCCCTTACGTCCTGGTGACTGCAGACACCGAGGACGGCCTGTTCCTTTCCTCTTTGCACTGACCCTTTGCATATTTGAAGGCTGGTGATACGGCTTGCTGCAGCCTCCTTTTCTCTAGACTAAACAACTCCACGTTTTTCAGTCTTTCTTCATAGGTATTGGTCATGACTTTGTTATTTAATATCTTGTCTGAAGAGTCCACATACAGTAAACTTGCTGGAATTCAATTTACCTGTGTTGAAAAGAACTGTGAGGATGGTGCCTGGAGGTTTTACAATGTCTGAAAGGGGAATAATTTAATTCTTGCTCTGATAATTTTTCTTCTGTGGGATGGAGGGTAGGGAGCATTTCTTTACCTGGGAGTGTTAACTGCTGCCTCCTCAAGAATTTACCCTGGTAACAGGAATATTGTAGCGCAACGTACAGCCAGAGTTTACTGACAGGCTTTAGGAAGCATGTTTTATCATTTGATAACTTTATATATAAAAGTGAGAACGGGAGATAGGATGCGGCCTCTGCGGTTGCAGGTAACACCGTGGGGCGTACCTTCAAGGTGCTACATGCAGATTTTGTCACATGAGTTTCATTGATTTCAGTAGCAGCCAGGCAGCTACAGCCATCCACGCACCGCCGTTCCCACTGCCGGTGTTGCCGGTCAGCTCCAGTGTTTCAAAAGCTTCCACCTTCAGTGTAGGTTTGGGTGGATCCAGCTTCTCCTTTGTGACAGAAGGCAGTTTTCCCCAAAATGCCACACATGGAGGTGGACCAAAGAGGATTTTCCAGCCATCTGCACAGACCTGGGCTTTGCTATTGGCTCTAAGTTGCTTTTTTAAAAGTTGAAAAGACATTAGTGCTCTTTCAATGAAGATTCACTTTGCTCCTTGGAAAAAATGAGGGGAAACAGAGCCTGCTTATTCTGCTTTTCTCATTGTCTTCCAGTGTCTTGCCTGGAAAGTTTGTGGGGAGGCGTTCTGGAGCAAACCAGAAGTATTTACTGCAAGAAAATATTCCCCAGGGACTTTTCTTCTTGGACGTGCTGGTACAAATTGCCCCACAGTGGGATTAATCAGCACAGCAGAATACCAGGGAGCATCTCCTGGAGGTGGTTTTAGGTTTTGCAGGGCTTTGGCTTCCTGATTGAAGTCTTAACCAAACCCTGTCTTGAAAGGTGCTAACAGGGACGCAGTGGCACACGCTGCCACTTCACCCGTATAGACCAGGTACCAGTTCTGGAGATGAGATGTGACAGATTTTACTAATAATGGACGACATTTATCCCTGAAGGAGAGTGATGATTGGAGTATTCACACTCATAGTATACCTTTGTGAGGGGAAGATAAAAATGTCCCTTGGTGATACAAATATCCGTGACACCATCTCTCTTGCTGCATCTGAGGTTCCACCTCTGCTTTGCATTGTATAGCATCCCCGTTCTTATAAAACCATTTTGGACATCTGTATCCCCTTAGCGGTCATCTCAGTCAACTTAAAAAGTTGTCTCATCCAAAAGTATAAACTTTCTGTACACTATGAAAGTGTACGCAGAATCAGTAAAAGCAGCTAACAAGTGAAGCAGACATTTTAGCCCAAGTATTTTTGAGCTCTAAAGAAAGATCTCATTGAGAAATATTCGTGGAGCTCAGCTATGTAGGAAGTAAGATGAGAGTGACCTTGCTGAGCCATTGGCTCAAATCAGAGATGTAGCAGCAGAAGTGAAAATATATGCTTTCTTCTCTAAAGAATGGAGTTAGGGACCAGTTCTTAGCACGGGGAAGAAGAGAGAGGAAAATGTATTGTCTTCCTTTCAGTAGTTCATTTTTCTTTGCAAGGTGATTAATGTATTACTATAGCAAATTTATTGTATAGCCTGATTACCATTGCATAATAAATCTAAACAACTGTGACTGTCACAGTGATAAGGCTGGCATGATTTTGTCTCTCTTAAAAAAGGTTTATAAGTTAAACTTAACTTTTAGCTTTCTGCATTTCTGGGATAAAATTTATTCTGGCCATTACAGCTCTATCTGTTTGAAACTGCACCAAAAGGGAATAAGTTGTTCAAAAGGGTGGTATATTATTGGGAGAGTTTTACCATCTCTCGATTTGCAAAAGAAACTGAACAGCAGCATTAAAATGGAAATTAAGTTCAGGAGAAAATAATAACTCAGTTGTTTAAAAAAAAGTTGTAACATTTAAAAGGGACTTTTCAAATATCAAGGATGGACAACCCAATTAAATTAACTGCATTGTATTCATAGCCGTTAACACCTCGGGCTCAGCTTTTCTCAGGCTACTCGAGTCTGCTGAGGGCTTGTCTCCGCCTGGATGAGAGACTTGCAGGGAGCTGCAGGAAGAAGCGCTTGTGACTAATTAGAGCCGTTTTCTCTGAATCACAGGGAAATTGGTACTCCAGCATTAGTGCTGTTGCTGTGCCAAACCAGAGCCTGAGCGAGTGCTGGGTTTGGGAAGGATCTCTTGGCCATGTGGGCACTACCCGCTGCCCAGGCTCCACTCTACTCTGTCACTTTGGACATGCAGATTTGTTGTTTCTTTCTTTTTCCTTCCCTTTCTTGGTGAACATGCCTGAAAGGGTATTGCACCTCTGTGCTAAAGCAGTTCACGTACGTTCTGCCTGAATGCTGTGCCAAGGGTTACTCTTGTGAAACCACCCAATCTTTGGAGGGCGTGATGTGAAAAGAGATCTTGTACCCAAGCGCGTGGATCTCCGTTTGGGCCATGCTTCTCCCATCAGCAAGAAGGTACCAGCGCAGGGCAGTGGCAGGGTGTGTTGGTGCCAGGGGAGCTCCCATGGCCCGGGTTTTCTCCTCCCGGCTGTGCTTATCTCTTTCCCTCTCCCAGAGCTCCTGCCCACCACGGTGTCTCTCAGCCTCCTCTTCAGAGCAGCACCAGCTGCTTTGTACCAGCCATCTTTGTACCTCTTGGTCCGTTGTTGCTTTGTCTTCCTCCAGGTCTCCTGAGGAAAATTTAGGACCGAGACAGAGTGTGGCCAATTTGGTTGGTAGAAAGCTCCTCTGACTCCCAAGCTGAGTAACAGCTGTAAGTTGTAAGCTGCAAATTGCTTCCAAAAAGGTGCAGGTGAAATTGCTTCATAGTTGTATGAATTCTGTAGTGTAAAGAGAGACTGGAAACAGATCAGGAGTCACTCCAGACTTCAGCTAAAGCCTGTTGCAGCCAAACTCTGGGAATACCACATTTGGATTAGGAGCTCCAGAGAAATTTTTCCTTTTTGTGGTGAGGACATGTGAAAGTGATAAAGGTAACAGTCTCTTCTCTAACTTCTGAAAACCCTGTATTATCTCTTTATGAAGGAGATATCTTAATTTCCCACCTCTGAAGACCTCCTGCCTCACAGACTTCTTGTTTCCATGGGTGTATTCTTGGTGGCCACAGCGGGAATTGGTCCCCCATGATGGTTGTGAGGTGGCTGGAAGACCTTTCACTTTCCAGTAACCAGGTGACACGGTGCCCATTCGCAGTCATCAAAGTGTTGCTCAATTTGGACTGGCAATACTGTAGTTTGGGTCTTGAGAACTGAATTCAGCCTCTCAAAAACATCAAGGCTTGCAGCCAGGACTGGCACTAGCTAGTAGCTTATTTTGAAAAAGTTGAGTGTCTTTGCCTGATTTTAAGTCCTTGGACTCTTGGCATTTTTTTTTTCCTTCTTTCACTTTTCCTGAAGTTACATTGTAGAGTATCTTGAAGCCAGCAGAGTTCAAAAGGTCTCTATTTAGATATGAATTAGTTGTTTAAAAAAAAAAAAAGGAAGTTACTTGGTACAATCTGGTACAATCAAGTATCATGAAGGGCGGGGGGGGGGGGAATCCCTAAAGCATTTGCACAGGCTTTCAAGGCCTCAGAGGCTTCTTTTTTTCCCTGGGTATGTTGAACATCTTGAAAATAAACCAG
Organism: Sagittarius serpentarius; assembly: GCA_034782735.1. NCBI lineage: Eukaryota > Metazoa > Chordata > Aves > Accipitriformes > Sagittariidae > Sagittarius > Sagittarius serpentarius. Next base: position 37,722,344 of record JAVKLA010000088.1, on the reverse strand, counting down.
CGTGTTTCAAAAGAGAAGATAGATGTGTATGTGCAAATAGGCATTGCGTTTGGAATTGGTGCCTCTGGTTGTTAAACAGAATCCTTGTTTAACATCCTCATTAAGAACTGTGACTTGCCACCAGTTTTATGAAGATCGTCATTTACTTTTAAAGTAAATTAAAGCAAATTTCTCTATGGTGACAAGTCAATAAAACAATAGAAGGCTCAAGTTTTTCAATCACCCAACATCTGTTCCTTGTTTTCCTCTAGATGTAAATGCCCTGTGTATAGCAATAGGTGAACAGAGTGAGAGCCAATAGCTGTAATGTTGGTGGTTTTTTGTTTGTGTTTTTTGTTGTTTTTTTGTTTTGTTTTGTTGTTGTTTGGGGGGGGGTGTGTTGGTTGGTTTTTGGTTTTTTTCAAATAACACTGTAAGCCCTGTCCATTTTGTAGTTTCCTGCTGCAGCACGTTCAGAGCTCCATTGACATGGGAGCGGTGACAGTTGATGGCTCTGATGCTGTATTTCATTGCTGGAAGCACAGTAAGCTGTTGCAGAATAGTGTAAGTGGTAAACCGCTTCTCAGAAGCCCAGTCAGCGCAAATGAGATCCCCGTCTTTTGTCCGAGCCACTTACACCACCAGCAAACACCTCTGAAGCAGAGGGTACTCGGATGCTCTTTGAGCCGTGGTGGGAACTAGGTTGTATAAAACCTCATTGAAACCACTTCCACATTGTACCCACGCTCAACCTGTTTGTCTTGAAACGTTGTCTCAGAGAGAAGCTAGCAGATGAAAAACAAGGTATTAGACCCATTTTACATTTCAACAAGTGCAGGATGCAAACTGCAACATGTTTGTTTTAAGTGTTCTGGAGGGTTTGGCGTTTCGTGGTGTGAGAATTGGCTCCCTGCTGTGTGAAGTATTCGCATGTGGATTTGCGCTGCGTGGGAAACTGGGAAGTGCTGGCATAGTGGAAAAGAGAGGGGAAAGCTCTGCTGGGAAAGTAAGAGGGGGCTGGATATTATTCACTTGGGGCAGAAGTCCTCTTCTAATTCCTTTTAAGAGGGCAGTTTGTCTTGGACAGCGTAGCGTTGACTTTTGGAGTGGCTGAGGAGAACAGGAAGTCATTACTGGATGCACACGAAAATTAGAGAGCTCAGATCATTTTAGAGATATAAAAAAAGGTCAGTGAAAGTCCAAAGGCCTTTGCTGCTCAAAGAATCCCACCCTTTGAAATCTTCTGAGGTGTAGGCATGCCTTTTATCTTATGGCGTCTTCTTCTGAGTCCTCAGGTTTGAGACCTTTGGCAGGAGTGGTTTGCCCTCACTCAGATCTTTATGGGGCCAGGAAATGGGCTGCTCTGCTTTATGGGAAATGAATAATTAGGTCTCACCAACTTCAAGGTATCTGGCTGTGGGGAGCAGGCAACTTCTCCTTTGCTAGTTCTTCTAGAAAAGGGCTGAGAAATTCTTTGCATGCTTCTGTGATGCTACATTAGATTTTAATATACAGAAGTACATAGATTCATTGAGCAATTCTGAAATCTCTGTTTTGTCCAAAGGATGAGTAATGTTGTAATCATATCACCATATTTAAAAAAAAACAAAAACAAAAACCGCTATGAGATTTTGGATGATAAGAGGAATAGTAGCATTTCGTCCATCCCAAGATTTTTTTTGTAATTGCTGCCTATTTGCAGCTTAATAACTGAACATGAGAAGGTTTTATTTTAAATAGCTTTCTCTGCTTTCTTCTTGTCCATATAAAGTGGTGCTGCACTCAGTCAATGGAGGAGGCAGATGAGTCCTCCAGCCAAGATGCAGCTTTCTGGGGTACGTCGCTCATGAGCTGTCATGCAGAAAAGAGGTGATAGTGTTTGGAAGTAGGGGTTCCTCCTAAACCCCTCTTTTGCATAGTTACAGTGGGATTTGGATGGATCCTTTGCTTGCAACAGTCGTCATCATGCTCAGGGTCGTGATATCCAGGAGACGTATATCCAAAGGCAATACGCAGAAAAATAGGAAAAGTGCTTCCTGGGCAGTGCTGACTCCCAGCTATCTGTGGTCAGCGCAGCGAAGGAGCCCGCTGTGGGAAGGGCCACAAACCACGACAGGAACAGCGGCGCTGCTCCCGCCGGGGACGTCCTGGCAGCTTCTTGCACCAGGGCCCTGGCAGCACTGAGGCCAGATCTTTTTAAGGAAGCTCATTTAAAATTGAAAGCCTTCATTTTATATTTTAAGTGTCACAGTGGTTTTTAGATGCCAGGTCGAAACCAAGGGGATGAGGCCATCCAGGGCCAACTTCCTTCATTGTATTGACGATAAATAGAGACGAACTGCCAAGTGCAGCACAGTGACCTTAATGGAGAGCCCGGATCATTCCTGCTGTGAAACGGCCTCTGAGAGGTTTCTCATCAGGAAGGAGGTCTCCCTAAATTGTACAGACAGAAGCACTGAGGTCTTCCTCCAAACCGAGCAGAGATCTCTAGGCCCTGGCAATAACTATATCCTTGTGGTCCTCGTGGCCTTATCAGAGCATCTCTGCTGGTGTTTGATTAACTGCAAGGTGTTGTAGCAACCGCTGCCAGTTTTGTATTCCTTATTGCTGTTTTTATTATTACTATTTTATTAATTTTGCAAGACCAGAGGTAGGGACGTACATACTCATCTCTGGCCCTGTCATCTCCATGTCATATTCCTCTCTATCTCTGCGCACTCCTTACTTTGAGGCCTAGTTGTGTAGGTAGAGGGGAAATGTGTAAAAACCTCAGAGCCAGCCACTGCCCACTGCACGCTGCTCTTTCTGTTTCTCCTTTCAGGATCAAATCAAACTCTCACTAAACCCAGTGGAAAACCTTCTTTTGACTTTGATGATGGTTATCCTGGGCTGTTACCAAAAACATGGGAGAGGTGTGTTAAAGCACAAATGAATTTTGCTCAAAGGCAACCTTGTTCTGTGAATAGCTGAGCGTCCCCTGCTGTGTGAGAAGCACTCTCGACTTCTCTTGGTTTCAGTGGGAGCTTTGGTGCTCAGCTCCTCCTGGGAGGTGCTCAGCCTTGGACGGGATGGGACCTTTATGTTTGGTGAACCATTCGGGGAGCTAATGCTGAAATACATTCATGTAGCTGTTTGAATTCCCGGCTCAGACAGTTTATCTAGAGATGTGCTCAGAGGTGAGTGTGAAATAATAATGCCTTGCACTTCCTGGGTGCCTTTCATCTTTCCAAATATTTATTAATTAGCCCTCAAAACACCCCTGCGAAGCAGGTAAGAGATGGATGGATATGTCTCTTTTCACGCACCAGTGGCACCAAGCAGCTGTCTGGCGGTATAAAACAACACTGCCCGCAGTTTGGGGCAGATTAGGAAGTAGATAACGAACCTGTATCTTGTTGAGGGTGCAGAGAGAATTTAGCTAGAGACAATTTAATTACCTCTGCTGGAGCTTGGCCAGTAAGTCAAGGCTCACCTTCCTCCTTTCATTGCTTTCACCGTGGAGTCTGTAACTCCGTCAGGTTCTTGTCCTGTTTAAAAGATGATCTTGCACCTTGGTCTGGCTTGAGTGGGTGTAGAGCTGGGAGCAGAGAACCCTTCCTGGGACTCTGTGCCTGTCTTGTTTCCCCAAAGATTCTCCCCAGTGCCTTTTATCCTGGCAAGCAAAGTTCTCTACCTTACACTGAGATTCCCTCTACGGTATCCCCAGGGCAATTGGAGCTGCACAACACGAATTCCCTTTTGTTTGCTTTTGCAGCATGCGATTCTAGAGCATAAAAATGTTGAAGCTGGAACTCAGATTTTACCTATGTTGTGTTAATGCTTTTTATTAAATCTCCAGACTCTCTTTAAATCTTCATAGAGAGCAATTTATTGTAAAGCTACACTTATTGTATTTTATGTCCATTGTAATTGCTTGTTTCATCTAATTCAGATTATACTCATGTATAACAAAGACTAGCCCAAGATAGGAAGAAATGAATTATTAATCAAGAAAGTTTTGGAATTAAGATTTTAAGCATACGTCCCAGATATATGTGTAATATTTAGAAACAGATCTGAAAGGACTTATGTAATGTGCTTTAATCAAATTTTGAACAGAAAATGACCAATACATCAAATCTTGAAAAGGAATTGACCAATAAATCAAATCTGGAAATGGAAGTGATGGATAACTCAGGTCTAAAAAAGCAAACAACCAATATGTCAAATGCATGGTGTGTTCGTTAAAGTAAGGAATTGCTTGTATGTGACTGAATCTTCATGTTACAGTCGTGCAATTGAATACTTGAAATCCTTAAATAACAAATTATATGTGCAGATATACTCACATGTGCCTCTATATATGTACACAAAGTAAACACGTCTCTCTTTGCAGTGCTTTGAGCCGCACTAACAGCATATAGTATTTGCCAAAGTCTCCTAGGTGTACCTAGGATTTCAGTTTGAAATCTCTCCATTTCAATATTCGCATTTTACTACACCAGAACAGCTCATGATTCCAGCTCTTTTAAAAATGGTAATTGTTAGTATAGCCCAGATCTTAAAAATGATGAGACATACCTTATTCTGAAAGCTTTCTGCTCTTGTTTTCTGATTCTAATTGTACACCAGCAGCAACACAAACTCCTTTGGCTAATTCAAAGGATTTTGATAGACAACTTGGGCCCAAAGCATATTTTCAAGATCAAGACTATAAAAATCTCACTATGGAAAAATCATCATTTGCCTCACTGACTTTGATTTACATCTATGTTACAGAGCCATGAAATTTAAAATAAGATGACCTAAATTGTCCTATAATAATGTGGGCATGAACGTATACTCCTGATGGCAGAGTTTCTCTGTCACTATACCAAATGAAATCTAGATTTTAGTGCCAATCAGTTAGGCACCATTAACCCTTTAAGAATGTTATTAGCACTCTCACAAAGCTTTTCATCATGTAACAAATGTTTTCAGACTAAACTTGTTGAGGTCAAAGAATCCAAGCCAGTAAGATTTAGGACTTTTTTGTCCTCTGCAATAATGTGTGTACACTCTCATTCATGCCAAATATAAATTATTGGCAGTGGTTTTACAAAGCCTGCAAGAAGGCAATATTTAAGTTAAAAAGTGGTGCTTCATAAGCTGTCCCCAACTTCTACTGGAAATATGTGCTTCTCCCCCTCATCCCTTTTTTGCTGTATAGTAGAAAAATTGCTCTGTACATGCATCCTCCAGGATCCAGGAATAAAAATTGCTTTGCATTTGCTATTACATTATAGTGCTCTCCATTCTGATTTTTTTTTTCTCAGTTCATGTTGTTCTTTTTGCAATCAGTGTATGTTTGAATTGAATTGAAGAGTAGCATATTAAAGAACTGGTTTTCATAGCTGTTTATGTCCTTTCATCCAAAGAAGTGTGAGAAAAGCAATCAAGGTTTCAGATTGACATGCTAAAGCAAGAACTATCAGAGAAAGCATCTTGCCGTTGGAGTGTTGAATATTTGCATACCTAGTTTGTTTGAATTAGTCCAGACTAAACCAGGGTATTTATAGAACTAGCTTCAGCCTGTGGTCAGGCCTATAAAGAACAACTGATTTAGTTTCAAGTAAAGTAATTATTAACTGTTCCCCCAGCTTTACACCTCTGAGTATGTCAAAATGTAGCATCTATAACCCTAACTCTGTATTATTCAGACTTTCCATCACTCTTTTTTCAACAGATGGCATCTAGGTGACTTGCAGTCTTACGAGTGGGATTGATGATGTGAAATAGAGGAGCTCAAAAAGTAATTGCAGAGACAGGAGGAAAAATTAGAAATTAATATCACTGTAGGAGATGGAAAGCTTCCTCACATGGAAGTGAAATTCTCAGCTGGTAGCTTTTACATCAAAACTGGTGTTTGATTTGTATTTATTGCAATATAAATAAAGTGATGTAGGCAGTGGTATTGTGTTCGGTAGTTTCTCTTGCAGGCATTTGGGATGAGCTTCCCATGAAAGACAAGTGAGTAAGAAGCTGCATGACTAGCCACTCCTCTGCTCACAGAGAGCACCGTATCCTTCAGCTCAGATTTGGGAAAGATGTTGCTTGTGCAGCTCAAGTAAAACATCCTGTGGTTTTTGGTTCTAAAGAGCTCACGTCAACGTTTTGCTGATGAGTCGACATGGCCCACGAAACAACTGGGATTACTCACAGAGACACTCAACGTGAATTTGTGTGAATTTAGGCTGGGTAGTCAGTTTTAAAAGAAGGATGAGGACTTAGAAAATCAAGAGTACAATTTACATGACTGGGTGAAAGATATGTTCAAGCACTATTGATGAATCTAAGCGACATTTATGATGGATTTACGCCGTAGTAATAATGCAGAGAATAATTGTCTCTGCCAAAGGGGCAGTGGCAGTGATAGTATAGGGAGTCAGCATCGTGGGCTACGTCACCACCACTGCTGAAAATCAGCAGAAATAAGTTGCCAAATTTTGGCTGGGACATAGTTTAAAGCACTACTTTCCTTCTTAGCTTAGCTCTGAGGTGCCTATTCAGTACAAATCCCACATCATCAGTGAATAAAGAATCATAGTCAGCTCCAGGTAATCGGTGCTCGGGGTCGTACAGAAATTCCCATGGGAATATGTTCATCTGTGCTTGCTGGATGTGTGTTAGCACTGTGGTGCAGCGATGGTTTTGAGAGAAAGCATGGATACGATGGGTAATTTGCTCTTTCCAGTGCTAGCTCTGCTGCTTTAGTGGAACAAAATCCCCATGTAAATAAAAACTTAAGTTGATCTTCAGCCCCTATGATTTCAGTAAGCCTCAGCTATCTGTGTCCAAGTATGGACTTAACCCTTTAATGAATTGGGATCTAAATTCACATCTTAGTAAGACTAATGCTCAAGAATGAAGAGGTTATTTGTCTGTCCTAGTGGAATCCTTTTTGGCATAACACATTTTACAGCTATATGTAAATTCACAGTCACGTATGAAATACTTTTCCCCGTCATATACTGTCTTTGTCACTACCTTCTCCTAACCTTTATCTCAGTAGAAAAGAACATTTAAAAAAGCACACTTAAAAATGTGTGCTAAAAACTTACTGCCTGAAAACACAGAAATTGTTTTAACTAAGCCTTTTTGAGGCTAAGAAACTTCAAAAAGAAATTGGGAATCATAAAAAATTCTGAAGGTATTTCTGTTTTTTTTGTTGCTGTTTGAAAAATGAAAGTAATGGCTTTAAAATATGTGCACTGAAGAGATGAAACTTTTGTTCTGACAGCTTGTACATCAAGTTTCAGCATGATGGGGTTTGAAATGGTAAAAGTTGGAATTTGATAAAACAAGCTTTTGGGTGTCCATTCTCTAAAAGATTCCCACATGCTGCATGAATTCAGAAAAAATAATGGAAATTGAGTGGATTTTTTTAACTGTATACAGCTGTTAAGAAAACAAGAGTGCAAAATGTACTCTGAGATATTGTAATGGCAGGAATTTTGCAGTAATATCATCAGTGTTGAAATCAGCTTATTTGCTGCCGTTCTTTAGTATTTAGGCATAAGGAAACATGTAGTTTCAACCCTTCCCCAGCACAGAAAAGAATGTTTTTGAAGTTTGATTAGTTTTTTTGTTTTCTTGAGGTTTACATTTTTGTACTATTACTGCACTTCCCAAGCAGTGTGGCAATACGCGATAAAATGCAAAAGGTTTTTTTAAGCGTGTTTTAGAAGTTTTCCATGATGCTTAACATCGCTGGCCTGAAATACATTGCCATCAATAAGCAGAACAGAAAGATACTTTTCCCATATTAGCTGTTATCACCCAGGTCCTGTGTCCCAGGGCTCGGGCCAGAGGGTCCATGGGGCTCCGGCAGCAGCCGGAGAAGCAGATATGAGTTTGCACGACGTGAGCAGTTCCTCGGGAAGAGGCAGTGCCTGAACGTGGCTGAGGAGAGTGTGCGTGAGGCTTGAAAATTTAGGGCAGGTATTTCAAGAAGCAGAGCTGTGATGCTCAGCAGGCGTGCGGGGCTGGAGGGGGGACGGGGGGCAGCCCTGCTGTGAGCCGGGAAAACTCGTTTCTTCTGACTAGTGCTAATCACTTGGGTGGAACGAAGGTCAGGGGACATCCCCCATCCTCACCTCAGCTCGAGAAGAAGGTGGAAGGCGAGTAAACCGGCTCTCCCCTCTGGGGTGGTCCAGTCTGATGGGCTGGGTCCTCACCAAAGAGGGGAAGAGCAGAGCCTGAATTTCAGGGAGGAGAGGGAAGGGGCTGGAGACGTCGAGGCGAAATCCATATTCCCTTCTTCTCAAAGAGCTTAGCAAAACAAAATAGAGAAAGAAAAGCCTCCAGCAGCAGGGAGTGAACGGCTGGAATTTCCTTAATATTAACTGAGCTTTAGGCAGCAAGCCTTAACGTGGAGAATTATTTTTAATTAATAGCTTTTCCCCTACTTTGGAGCTCAGCGGGAGGATCTTCTTTGCATTGCACAAGCAGGGGAGATAGGAGCAGTCCTGGTTTTGCAACTGATAACTATTTCAGGCCAACTGCATTGCCTGGAATAACTGTGTATTCAGAAAAAGAACAAAATGTTACATCAAAAGATACCTCCTTCTGGTTCCTGGATTTAAATTGCCTCTCTAGATAAACCCACAGCCTGGCCAGAAATGAGTTGATGGATTTTTAAGAGTCTCCTGGCCAAATTATTCTCTCTCTCCCTCTCTTCCTCCCTCTCTCTCACCTCTGTGTTATCAGCATGGCGTTTGGCCCTAAGAGGGGACCTTTCAAGGATGCTGAGCAGCCACAGCTCTGCCAGGGTCCGAGGGCACGGGGCTTGTGCCGGGCGGCGGGGTCCTTTACCCAAACCAGCCCAGATCCAGATGGAAAAAGAGGCAGGAAGGTGTTGTGAATTTGTATTACTTTAACACAATGGGTTTGTTCAGAGACAGTTTTCAGGCAATAAATGGCTCCTTTGTGTTACTTCCCTCCCCGCGGTAGCTTTCGGAGCTGTGTATGTGCATATCATTTTGCCCGTGTACTAACAAGCAGGAAGGCTCCCCGGCTTCAGGCTCTCTCCTTCTCCTCCTCTCCCTCTCCTTCTCCCCATTTTTCAACACCCTCTGCCCCAGCGCACAATTCAAACAAAATTAGCAAAATAAGTAACGGATTTATGGGGAAAAAAAATATCCTTTCTTTTTCCTTCTCTTATTCTGAGGACTGTAAGAGGCTGTAGTGCATCTTTTTATGAGCGGCTTCATGGGAGTCGGGACATTTGCTTGTTATACTGTGGCACTGTAAGAGGGTGATCGTCATGGACTATAAAGTAACGGGAAGTCTCACAGCCCCTCCAGCTCTGTAACACAGTAGCTTGCTCACACAGGAGAGAGGGATTTATAGTGTTGCCTTGTATTTTTTAACATATTTTTTTCTGCTTTTTATTTACAACCTAGCCCAACAGTTCCTGCTTTGTCCCCTGTCTCCCTCCCTTCCTATCTTAATTCTGCCTGTTCCTTTTGGTGTATTGGAGCCCCAGCAGGGTCCAGAAAAAGTCAGTTTAGGTGGAGGAGCAGCACGGATAAAGGTTGAACTTTGAGGTGTGCACATCCCCCTTCAAGCACCACGTCTTGCCTAAGTAGAAGCAAGTGAGGGACAAATATCTGCTTTTCCAGGCTGTGGGAAAGGCAAGGAGAGGATGGAGCTGGGAAGGAGAGGAAAGAATATGAAAAAGAGCGTGTTCCTTGTTCTCAGACTTGTCGAGCTATTTTCCTTATGAGCTTTTGTTAAAGCCCAGTGTCTTTCTCTTATTTAAATAAGTATAATCTCTGAAGCAGTTTTGAGTTGCAGCTTTTCAAAGCAGTGGGGTGTAGTTCCGTTTTATTAGCTGTCATTGAAGATCTGATGCAGTCATGTTGGAGGCTGTAAATGCCTTGATGCTGTCAAGCCAAAGCAGTTGCGAGCGAGGGTGGGTGTCTGCCGTCCCTGGCACTGCCTTCAGAGCCAGCCTTCCAGCTGCTGGCGCTCAGGAGCAGCATTGCCCAAATTTTGGCCTGGATTCAGTGGCATTCATGGGGTGACCACGGCCTGGTGTGGCTGAACCATCAGTAAATGCAGAATTAGTGTTTACCAGACGAAGAAGGAAGATTGCGAATGATGCAGGCATCGCCTTAATAATTAAGCAGCTTTTGGGAGACATTGTCTCTCTGTTAGCCTTGGAGCCTGGTCCCCAGATCCCTTCCATTTGCTTTGATAAAACGGCATGGCATTGCGTTGCTGACCGCGGCCCGGCTTTGGTATTATCTGCTCCCATTGAAACAACTCCCCCAGAAGCTGCAGCAACGAGTTAACCATCTGGGGTCAAGAAGAGGACATTAAATATAATCAGGAGCTCTCCTAATCTTAGGAGGAGAATCCTCGTTTGCTGGAACGTGTGTGCTGATCAAAGCACGATAGGAGCCAGGATGCCACACAGTAAAAACTATTTCCCGGGAAGGTTCCCCCCCCCCCCTCTTTTTAGGGGCAGAAAGGACAAGCACCAGGAATTTTGAATCGTTGGAACTTTTCCTCTTGTGGTTCAACTAATGCAGTGTCTGGAATCAACTGCACCTGACCAGCGCTTATATATGTTAACTATCAGCTAACATAATCTGCAGCCCTAGGAAAATGGGTTGTAACACAGATGTAAGACACTGAAGGAAGACAGTAATTTCTTCCTGTAGATGGGAAATGCATATGTTGCCTCACTCACTTGTCATTACTGAAACTATAGGTAGGGACAAAAATAGAAACTACTGACAGCTTGATTTCTTCATGCTGGCACTGAGCTACAGCGGAGCTCTACAAGACCCTATAAATATGCAAGCGAAGGGAAATCCTACACAAGTGCTATCATACTGCTATAGGACTGAATAGAATTAGCTTTATTGCAACCAAACAGTATGGACAGAGTCTGCTTTTCAGAGCTTCCCTATCTCACGAACAATGTAAAATGTGAACCAAAGGCAGCTAATCTGGCCTGTTTACTGGGAACAGTTCCAAAATATATTGTTGGAAATGACTAGAAAAAGCTTTGCACTGCACAGCCCTTATGGTGCAGCCCTTTCTTCCTTTTAAAGTGAAATGTCCTTGCAGAAATTAAAGACTAAAAAAAAAAAAGAAAGAAAAAAAAAGGAAAAGGAAAGGGATCACTTATATAAAGCACTTATTAAAATTTGTGGAGGATGCAGTGTGCATTGAAAATGCTCCCCCTCCCCCCAAACCTAAACCAACAAAAACAAGCCAACCCCATGAATAGCTCTTCCTAGCTTCCTGCACATTGAATATGTATGTTAAAGGACGAGGAGCCAAGATTCACTCTGATCTGCTTTGCTTGGAATATTTTTGCTCATTTGGTATATGAAAGTCAGGGGCTATGCCAAGGAGAGGCTGGTGAGCTGGCCATCGCGGAGATTTCTGCAATGGTTCACAGTGGTGTGCAGAAGCAATATGTATCCCACTGTGTAAACGATGCTTCCTGCACCTACGAGTAGGGTTCAAAAGGTTTGCACAGCAAGAGGAGAAAAAACTGCTGCTGGGGCTGTGAGCGGAGTAGCTGGGGTGAAACAAGAGTCAAGCAGAATTCAGGGAAAAGAGACCCCCAAAAGTGGGAAGGACTCCTTAAGCATGGACTCCTGGAAGTTTTCATCGTTATTCTTTCGTATTGTTCTTGACAGAAGATATTATTTGTGCCATCTCGTGAGCCCTGCCAAGTATGTCTCCTCTCAAGAGGACTCCATAATCCTCTTACTTTCATTCACATTTCTGAAGCGGCTACATCTCCCTCATTTTTATAAGCTGCTGTTGTAAGTTTGCTTCGTGATTTAGCTGCTCTCTCTTCTTTTTTTCGGAGGTGGCAGCTGATTGTGAGGTCTTTCTTCCTTGTTAGAAATGAGCAGTGTACACAACTACAGAGTAAACATTTCTATCTTCCTCCTGGTTCAAGCAAAAAAACCTTGACCCCCATGCCAGTGGAAGTGAAACAATTCCAAAACACACAGGCGACTGGAGATGAGACTGTGTTTAAACCCCTCCAATTTAAACACAGTTATCCAGGAAACCATGACCAGGAGAAGATGACTAGTCTCCAACGAGAGGTTTAACTCAGTAACAATTTGTTGGCCGACTTGTACATTACTGTTTTATTGTCTGTACCACGGAGCACTTACCTCTTAATGTGCGTGATAATAAGTATCCCACAGAAGTTTAGATTAGAGTAAGGCTCAGGGATCGGGCTTAGCTGTGATCTGGGGTCATTGACTCTCATATCAGATCATGTCACCTTCATTAATAACTGAACCATTGACCCTCAAAACTCAAGCAGCTTTACTCTGATTTCCTAAAATCTGGAGTTTTTATTCTGTCAGCTACAAACTCTTAAGGGGCAGTGTGATTCCCACCGGCCGAGAATTTGAACCTGTCCTCCTCCTTGCTTCTCAGCTTTTCTCCTGTAAGCTGGCTCTTGTTTTTTTCCACATCGGCATATTCTACCCCAAATTGTGTCGTGTAGTCGGTGCGTGGCGTGAGGCCGAGCGAGGGCGAGCAGCCGAGCAGGGCTCCTGCCTGCCCAGGGGTGCGGGATGCTCAGTGAGGGGCTGTGCATTCCACACAACCTTTACAAGGCACGAAGGCAGCATCGCTCCTGTCTCGTTTGGGTTTTTTTTGAAAATGTGATCTTTTCTTCTCTTTGAGAGAGCTGACCTTTCTAAATTGGTCTGATTGCTGTCATTATTCGTAGCAGGGGGAACAGAGACAGACCCATTATTTCATTGTGCTGTCCCACGCACCGGACTCGCCTCTCTCCCCCCCCCCCGCCAAATCTCTCCAGAGTTGCTAGAAGTGGAGAGAGTAGTGGTTTGATTTTCTGTTGTCTTGCCAAGTTAGACTGGGATTAAATGCTCTCAAGGTCTCTGGACTATCACTTTACCCAAAACATCCATCCCAAGCATTCAAAGAGGCATAGAGACTCTGCATAGCTATTTATTTTAAATGCCTGATTAAAATTTCATGAAAACAGGAAGTCAGGGGAAAAGAATAGATTGCAAGAACGGTGAAATCCAGGGCTTTGTCATTTTTAGCTCAACAACACACAACAATGAAGAAAAAAACCCAAACACCCAGCACGTTCAATTGTAAGGGATATTTTCACAGTCGTACTGAGGCCATTAATAGCATATTTTGTCATTGGCAGGAGAGTTCATGAACTAAGAATGAAACCAATTTTTTTTGCTTAACTTATTCCACAATTTTGATTCTTTATAAATTGTCACCTTAAGGTAACCTAAAGCTGCTGTACTTAAACCCTGCAAACATTAAGAATTTTTTTTGTATAGTCCATTGGTTTTTTCTATCTCAGCAGCAATAAATATTGCAATAGCACATCCTTAACAGTGCTGCAGCTCTTCTGTCCTGGTATCTTTCTGGCTTTTCCATTCTTAAGCATATCTAATCATCCAAATAAACGAGGTGGGGGCGGGGGGGCACAGGGACAAAAGACTGATTTATCTGAATATATATCACATGCAAAGGATCTTCATGGTTTGTCTGTCTTCTAGAGAGTGTTTTTCTTGTACGTAGCTTCTGTCCTTTTATGAGGAAATATGCTCTTTGCTGAAAACATATGAATCAGAAATAATGTTTAGACAGGCTGCATTATGAAAGGATTTAGAGTCCATTGAAGTCTTCTTGCCTTTTAGGCTGTGGGTAGCAGGACCTCCGTTAACACGCTGCAAATGCCCCTCAGCCATTTTCCAGTACCTTTGTCACCTTGACTACCCATAGGTAGTCGTGGGACACTTACAAAACAGCAGTGTCTCAATCTGTGCTCCTGTACCAATCCGATAAAAAATAGATGGATGTTAAAATTCTGTATTAGCCTCTCGCTGCAAAGACAGCATATGTAGGGATCTCAGCTAGGGCATCCGTTGGCTCTGGATATGGTATAATTATGATAGCTTAATGACAAAATAAGTTTCAACTTGCCAATGTCAAATTAATCCTGTCAGTATATACGTCACTGTGAGTGCATTGCTCAGTGTACCCTTACAATATGCGTAACGCCATGTCTCCTTGCTTCTGCTTCACTTCATGTGGTCCTCTTGGTGCAGATGCTGTTCAGCCACTTAAAGAGCTGTAACAGTACCAGGGGAAAGAAGAAAAAAAAAACCAGTATGATATACTGGAACGAATATAATGAGCCTAAAACCTTGGAAGTCTTCCTTTGTACATCATTCTTGCTGCAAACAGTCACAGTGTTGTGGATTCCTCTCTTGTTTCAGGAGTAAAAAATCATATTGAAATTTGATGGGAATTATTGCTAGAGTTAGTTAATTGGCTGGCTAGGTGTGTTTGTGAGTAGAGGTAGCAGGGAGCCCACAAACAACCTTTTCCCTTGTTAGATCAGTCCCTGGCCAGCTGGACATTTGGTATCCTGAGGTGAAGAGTCTTTTAAATTATAGTTTCATGTCTTTGCCACTTTACAGGACCCCAAGTTCCCCATGTTAATTCATTGTATTGAAAGGAGGAAAAAAATCAGCTGCTGCAGAATGTCCCTTAAGCTTTAAGAAAGCATGGCAATAATCACTGGGAGACTTTTGCAAAGCAAAATACCGTGTGGCTCGGTCCACGCCTGCACACTCCAGTCGTCCCCGCTCCGTGCCAACATGTCACAGGTGCACACCACAAGGGACAATGCAGCAAATGTAATTGGGAGGCAGGTGGCGATAGCTTGGCCTCCGTAACACATTCATCCCAAGGTGCACTTGTGCATCTGTTAGAAAGTGAAGTCATTTTTTTATTTTTTTAAATTCAGTTGGTTTAAGAGAGATTTGAGCCATAGGAAAACATTTCCCATCTCCTAAATACAACAAGGAGAAAGTTACCAAAGGTCCTCGGAGACCGGGAGTGACGTGGGGTGGTGGCTGCTGAGCTCGGGGAAAAAGCAAGGGGTTATAGGTTTACACAGAAGTGGGTCAAGTGTTTTTAAGAAACTTGACAGGGATTTTTCCTCCTTTGCTATCGCTGTAATATCAGCACAAGCTTTTCCTTTTTAGATATCGGGCTTTTGTAATCGCATTAGCACGGCGTGCTCTGGCCGGCTGTTCACTCTCATGTGCTCAACCTTCCCTGCATCTTTCCAAGAGGCAGAGCCGAGCCTCTCATTATGGGAATCTTTGTATTTCTGCTCCGAGTCCTAAAAAACTGTGTTTATTCCCTCTCTAAAACAATGAAAGGACCCCAAATGCTTGTACTCTTGTAGGGAGCCTGAAAGCAAATCTTCCAGAGCCGAACTGCAGCCATCTCAGGGTGGGGAGTATAACAGCTATAGCACAGCCTACAGAGTCTCTCTATAGGAGAGGCCGACCAGTGCCAATTCTGGGCGAAACTACGGGGAATGGGATTCAAATGAGCACGCACGCAATGTTGCTGACGGACGAAAATGAACAGCACAGTACTGCAAAAATGCACGTCGGTTTTAGTAGCCTTTGGTGGACAAAATCCTGCTTTTATATGAAGGATATGTAAACAAGACAAACAACGTAAAAAATATATCACACGTTTTGAATGCCAAATACTTTATAATCCCTAGGAGAGGATTTTCCCTGGCCGTTTTGGTCCCTAACTCCACTACTTGACTCTCCTTTTAACAGGGACTTGGGTCCTGCTGTAATCCGCAGCTATTTGGAGCGATTTGCATGTGAAGCTGCTGGGAGGGTCCCGTTGCTCCTCTCCCAAGGTCTGCTCTAACCTCTCCCCGGCGCTTTGCAGACTTTGTCCTCCCTCCCACATTTCAGAGCGACTCCTTGGCTGGCAGCGTGGCCAGGTTAACGGAAAGTGTAACATTTTGATAACCCACGGCAAATGTTTTCTGTTTCCCAGAAGAGTGCCGCGTTGGAAAACAATTTGCAGAAGACAGAAGCAGAAGTCTGGGTTCATTTTTGGTGCAGCTACTACAGTCTCTAGTTGTAAACCCTTATCAGTGGAGTCCTTGTATAGCTGCTCATCAGCAGAGATCCTGCAGGCGAACGCAGTATTATTGCTTCATCCCATGTGGCTTTTTTTATCAGTGTTGTTCTGACTTCTAAACCTTCTGGAGACACCATAATTGGGTACTTTGAGTGGCTTGGGTTCTTTTATAGCACAAGTTAAGTTTTTAGACTGGGCTTTGGAAATAAAGTAAAATAAAGTAAAATGAAATAAAAAAAAAAAAGTATCAGTACTTAAAAGGAAAGAAACAAAGTTCCTAATAAATAAATTCTACTTTTATTTCTTGGAGTGATCTAGGACAGCTGAGGGAGACTGACACTCTAAGTTACATGAATGTTTTAAACGTGTAAAGAATCCTTTATAAATTCAGCTCTGTTTGCTGTGATACACTTTCCAAACTGGGATGCTGCGGAGCAGAATGTGAAACGATGATTTACATGACTTGAGGATTTTGCTCCCTGTGATTAGACACAATAGCACTTCCTTTGGTTCCCTTTAGAATGCATTTTTAAAAATGTATTTAAATGTACGTATAAATGTATTTAAAATACAGGTTATTTCAACAAGAGTAAAAATGTCAGGCAAAAAGTGCATTATTGAGTGCTGTGTAAAGTCCAGCTAAGCATCTCTAGAATTGCAGCATTCTAAAGGTAGTAAACAAATGTTAAAATTACAACTAAGAAAAATATTCGATATACCATTTTTTTTCTGGCAGGAAAGTGAAAACATGGAGTTTTTTTGGCTTGTTCTTCTTTTTGCAAAGGATTTAGTGTTGAGCTTTTACCTAGCTACATGATATACTGCAGTGAAATGCACAGAAATTCAGGATTAGATATGAGTTGTAGCATCGAGTAAATTTTATGTTGAGAAATTTAGAGCGTGCCAAACGGCTAGCTACATGGACAAAAGACTAACATGAATAGGTTAGAGAATTATTAGCCTCTAATAATAGATGATATACTATATATCAAGTAATGACTACTTACTATCCTGCATTTATCTGTTACACGACGTCCTTTTTAATTACCTACCCTGCCGCCACAGAGGCCGGCAGCTGGTGCAAGAAACGCTGCAAAGCTCGTGCCTTCTTCCCTCGTAAAATGGAAATATACTCCCAATCTGTGCCCTTGTAGTTGTTAGATATGGGTTTCCCAGGCAAAAAAAACCCCAAAACATACAAAGCATGTCTTTTTGGACAGTAGTTTTTAAGGAAGGTTGTCTTACTGAAATCTTTTTCAACATGCTTCAAGATGGTGAAGAGCAAAACTCTGCCAATTGACCCCAACTGTGGCTCTTCCCTTCAGATTTTAATTCCTTCTGCTGCTTGTCTAGGTGAGGAGCAGATAAAAATAGACTGTTAGATGAGGCTGTTGCTTTTAATTATATTCATAATGAGCATTCACCATCCTTAATTCAATAGGGCAGTATAACAGGGGGGAGGGGAGGGTTTTTAACCTCGTTTCCTAAGGAAATGAACCATATAGCATCCCACCACCCACCCAGCTGGACCCAGTCCTCTCCTAACAATGTGTGAGCGCCTTGCAGGTGGGTTTGAAAGGGGAAGGACATCCCAAACATTGCAAAGTCCTCAGGAAAATCAAAGTGAGTGCAAGAAAAAGCTCCGCGTTGGTGTCTGTGCCAGGAACCAGGTAAATTCAGTCTTTATCCACGCTGATGGCAGCCCACGGCCAGTCGCATCCCCTGCCTGCTGGGGAGGAGCCGGATCAAAGGAGTCGGGCATCAGGCTTGCTGCTGGAGCTGGGCTTTTGGGACAGGCAGCGCAGGGCATAACCAGAGGAAATCACTTCTCCTGCTCACGCTGTTTTCTGGTAGGAGCATAAATTCTGTGAACCTCATTTTGCACTAATTCTCGCCAGTGGAATGCCAGTGCAGGCAGCCTCCTCATTTTGGTGAAATCAGGGCAGAATGAGGAGCTGGCTTGCTTTCTGGGAGCAGGACAAAGCTCAGCTGAAAGTTTGCTGCTGTGCTTTTGGACCCGCTGTGTTGCAGGGGACCTTTCCCCTCCTGTGCCCCCAAAATTGCTGCTCTCCTCCCGGCTCCCCTCTCTCCATCCGCTCCCACACCTACTGCTCTCAGAACTGGCAGCGCATTAATAAAAAAATGTAAGTTTTGTGGGACAAAGTAAATAAGGCAATTCATATATCATTCCTAAGACACACAGAAAGGAGGCAGAGAAAAATAACCACCCGATATTTTATATGAGGATATTTCCATGAGTCAGCTCATTTTCAGGTTTCTGGGCTTCCAGCTGCAAGCTCTGCTGTGTTGGCTTATCTTCTACTTGAGGCCTGGCATGTGCCAGAAGTAGCTTATAATTGGCTGTGTTTCCCCTTTGTAAATGGTAATAATAGAGCCTTTATCAGCAGAGAATGGCTAAAAATTTGGATGTCTTTAATTTCGTCGCAACTTGTAATTTTTTTCAGGCCTAATATTACACGAATAGATCTCAGAGCTCCTTGTCCTGGTTGCAGAGGTGACAGCAGAGGGGATGATTTTTGTAGGTGGGATACTGAACTGCCCTTGAAATGTTCCCTAAGCTGTGGTCGTAGAGGTGAATTTATCCTTTAACCCTTATGGCATGGGTTTCATTAACCCCATGGCTTATGGAAAGTCGCAGTTGTTGCTGCTCAGCTTGGCTCAGAGAGGCTGATGCATTTCTTGTGGCAGCCCTGGTGTTTATTGCAGGGCAAAAAGACAAGGTATTTTCAATGTATTTTAATTCATTGGAGGTTTTCAATGAACTCACCTCAACCTTCTACACTCCTCCTCAGATTGCTTCCTGTGGATTTCAAAATGACTAAATTTAACCGGAAAAAAAAGCGCAGCTCAGTCAATATGATTTCTAAAGACAACTATGCAAGCTTTATAGAAAATGAATTTTGAATTCGTACATGGTAGAAGAATTTGGTTGATCACAGGCGTAGGAAGAATGTTGCAAGATTTATTTGGCCAGTCACCACTTGAATTTTGAATAAATTCTGTCAAGCTGTTAAAAAAAGAAGTATGGAAATACATCGCTTGATGCATTCAAATCACAAGTATGTTTGAGGGGAACTGCAGTCGGCTCATAGATGTCCTGCGAATAGAAAAGATTTCACACATGTTTATTATATTCTTTTGGAGGAATTAATTGTCCACCAGCACTGACAAGCGCTGGGGATGGAGGAGTGGAAAGGGAGCGATTTGCAGTTCTTAGTGGGAATTAGTGGCATGACTATATTATAACAATCATAATTAAGCTTTGTACTTGAACAGTGCCTTTCCTTGGGGAATTTTAAGGCACTCTGTCAAATTTATGGGGAAATCCCGGGGAAAGAAGTGATTTCCCTGCAGATCTGCAAAAATTCCGTGGCAGAGCTGCAAGCAGACCCCAGGTCTCCAGGCTCCTGGACACTGGCTCTAGCTTGCAGCCGGAGCTGCCTTATTCCTCCGTCGCAGCCCGGGCAGGCCTGGGGGGCCCGGAGCTTGCTGGTGCCATGTAGCACAGCCCTGCGGGTGCTTTCGGCCACCGTGGGTGCAGGCGGGTGCTGGGAGCGGTGGGGGTGCCTTCTCCTGGCATGGGACTGCCTGCAAGGGCTGGCAGGGGGGGAGCAGGGACGCGGGCAGGGGTAGGTGGGAAGGTGCAGGCAGGGGCAGGCAGCGCGCAACAGAAGGCCCTTTCCGCAGCAGCCTGAGCTTAAATGCTCTTAAAATAATAGTGGGAAAACGCACTTCGTCACTGTATAACCTTAGGGAAGTCCTGGCTCCTCCGGGCCTCAGTTTACCCACTGATGCAGTTAATATGGTGGCACTGCAGGAGGACTTGTGGAGGTGGATTTTCTTATGGCAAAGAGAACAAAAAATTGAGGAATCTTATCTAGGGAAGTGGTACATTCACCATCATTTGAAGTTTTTCATTGAGGCTGAAGTCCTTACCAGAAAAATATGTTCTACTTTATCTCAAAAGGTTCGTGCAAGAAATACACAGGGAGATTATTTATTTGCCATGAAGGAGGAACTGATGAGATGATCACAGGGCTCTGTTCTGTTTAAAATCCCCAGGGTTACAAATCTGTGCAATGTAATGTTCCTAACTTGCTTTGAGATCTTCAGAGGCAAGGTCCCTTTGGACTCAATAGGATGAATTAGCCTCCTCGAGTAAGCTGATCTGAACTTTGCGCGTAAGACAAGGAACATATTACATTATGGGTTTGTTTGTTCCCTTGGCTGGTTTCATCAGTTTGTGCAGCCTGCTGAAAAACGGAACAAATTCACTTGACTCCATAGACAGAGCAGAGCTGACAGTAAGTTTTTCATCTAAGTGCCTGCAGAGGATGACAAAGTGTTTCAAAGACAACTGGACTTATATTATTGAGCACGTTTAAAGTAAGCAGTAAAACCCTAAACATTGATTTGGTGTTTTACTGGAACCAATAGAGAGATTTAAAAATAGTGGTTACATGCTGAAAAGCACAGCTCTGATGAAAATCCCCATATTTGAGCTGAATAAATTCTCTCCCTCCTGGGAGCAAGCTGAGTGTGGAGGGGAACAGAGTTATCGGCCTCTGTTGTTAGGTCGAGGCTGCGCGTTGGGCTTGATGATAGGCAAAAGGATGTTTCTGGGGGTGTGTGAAGGAGCCTGTCAAGAAGCAATGGGCAACGTACCTCTGGATGGGAGCACGTGGTATTTTAGAGGGAGCTGAGTTGTCTCTGCCGTGCGGAGAAATCCCTCCCCTCTGCCCCGGGACCAGGGGTCCCAGTGGTGGCATCGCGAGGGGCATCGCTCCCCCGCAGCGCTGCTGGCAGCTCTGCAAGCCTCGGGGCAGAGGAGCAAGGGTATCCCACCAGAACTGGGACAGTTGGCAATCCTCGTTCTTGTGCAGACTGTGTGAAATGCACACCATTCCCCAGAGCTTACAGGCACAGTTAGAAACGAAGCAAAGATGGCAGGAATGACATTCCCTTGCTAATTATAGTGTGGTCCCATCTGTATATTTGGTGTTATGTCACCAACTCCAGCCTGCTTTTTTCTAGCAGGGAAATACTGCTGTAGGTCAAAGCTCAGCACAAAAGGCTCCAGACCTCTAGTAATGTTATATTTACTTGTTTAACAGGGGCGAAACAGCCACCACTCTATTTTTAAGGGCTATCAGTTGGAAATCTGAGAGCGTGCTGGTTACGGTGCTTTTTGGGTAACTCAGCACTCCCTGTTTAAAAAGCACTTGGGTGTGGATAAACAGAGCAGAGTACAGTGGCTGCACATTTCATTGAACCCTGCTGGCTCCATTGACAACTTGTGCGTGGCAGCGAAGCTGTGAGCCCGGATCCGTCCCTCCCATGTGAAGAAGGTGGGAGAGCAGCCAGCTCCTTGGCCATCAATGCTCCCCTTGTCCACAGACTTTTTGGTGCAGTGGATAGTCTGGGAAGAGTTTGGGCTGTAGGAGGTGTGCATCACCCTCCAGCAATTCCCCCAAAAGACATGAGGACAGAAACCACCCTTCTGGATCACCCCATGAGGACAGAAACCACCCTTCTGTATCACCCCATGGGGTGTTTTCATTCAGTCCTCTCCTGAGTCCTCCTTGCAGCCCTAATACAGTCCTGGAGTCCACATCCCTGTTTCTGCTGGTGGAGTTTTCTGGCTCCTGCTTATCAAATCAAGATATACGGTTGTGATTTAAGACCTTAAATTTGTTCATGTAAGGTGTCATGAGTCCCTCCAGAGGAGCCCATGCGGTGCTTTGTTCTTGCACTTGAGCTGTATTGGTGAACCTCGTGCTAAATTACATGGGACTGAGATTTTTAATTAGGGTAGAGATGGGAGCCTCCAAATCTCATGTGATTAGAGTGTTCTCATAACTTTTACATTTATTATATAGTCCTATTAGCATATTTCTTACTTCAGTGTCTGCATTGCCCTGTTCAGTGTTGGAAATCCAAAAATAAGAGCACTTTGCTGTAACTTGAAAGCCATGAAGTGAAAATAGACCAGAAACAGAAGTAAAAATGGGTGTTCCTAATTCTATTCACTGTTTTGGCTACAAACAATGAACAAAACATACGCAAAATAAGGAAACACCTTAAATAATGACAAGGAAACTAAAATCTGGAAACCATCCACCTTAGAGGTAAAAGGAATTAAAAAAAATGAGTTATGTAAGGTTTTAAGCCATCCTAAATGCAGGCTTATATGTAGAGGCACAGAAGCACCATGCAAGGATGCACCTCTCAGGACTTGCGCCTGTCCCCATCCCCTAAGCTTAAAGCCCCTCTCTTCCCGGTGGTGTACTGATGCATCGCAAGAGTATTCAGTGGAGCTCCCGTGGCAGGAGGGGGAAGCAGTCATCAAATGTCTTTATGGGTGAGGAGCTGAAACACAAAGGCCGCAGTGCCTCTTAAAGTCAAGGAGAATTTGTACCAGCAGAAATAGGCTTTAGTTTCTTGTCATGCAGGAAGCCGTTGGTGGAGTAGGAATTTAACAAGTTCACAACTTAACAAGTCCCAGCCTAGTGTCTGGACTACCAGAATAGATTTTTTTCTCAAATACCCCCAAATGCTCAATGTTTTTGGCAAATTTCTGTCTCTCTGTACCCAGTGTCAGCCTCAGCTTAACAATGAAGGTAGTCCCAGAAAACATCTCACAAATAAGCAACCTATGCTCCCTGTTACGAAAGCAACCTCCTACTGTCTTGTATATTAATTCTGTGCTTGTTGGGCACTGTAGAGGTTAAATCTTCTCTTCCTGGCATGGTAATTTTCATTGCTTTCATTTTTTGGGAACTTTCTCCAAGTTTCTGAAAGGCTTAGTGCAAGCTATGAAGGCTCCACCTCTTTCTTGGCCCTGTAACCCGTGAGCAGTTCAGCTGAGGCTAGGGGATTTGTGTATAATGATTTGGAAAAGTTGTGAGTATAAATAGAAAGGAATTTGAGATGTTTTTCCCCTCCGTAATTCAACACTCAATAGCTTCCCCTTCCACCCTGCACATAAGGTGCTGTACCAAAACCATGGAAAGAATCTGTGGAGCTTCAGATCAAGGAAGTTCATAAGCTAGCAGGCTTTTCTCTTGCTTGCTCTTTTTTTAAAATCTGATAATATCATCTCCTCTGGGGAAGAGCAGGGCCAGAGGACCTTACAGATTTTCACCAGATCCTCTCACCAGGAGCATGTGCCCTGGGGCAGGGGCGGTCAGGGGAGCCCTCTGACGTCCTCTTACGCACAGTGCGGAAAGGGCAGGAGCCTGGAATATATGTTCAACCTGGGCTTTTTCCTTTCTTTTTCCTCCTTTCTCTTCCTGGTAGCAGTTACTGCTGAGAGAACATGTTCAATCTGCTCTGAGCCCCAACCTCAACCTTCCTTCGCCTTCCACAGCTCGCGGGTGTATGAGGGCATGGCATCACGTTGCAGCACATCTCGGCCCAAGCTCTGTGGCGACGTGCCCATCAGCCTGGGCTCAAGCCCCAGGACAGGCATCCTGAGCTCAGAGATTGCTGTCGCATCTGGCAGCAGCGCTTGGAGCTGGGGAGCACCTGGCCCAGGCAGCTCGGTAGCGACAATCTTGCTTTGAAGTGCCCCTCGTGTTCCTTTCTTCTCTGTAGTCACCTTTGTCTTAATTTCTCCTGTGCTTTAAACCCTGCACACAAATACAATGTAAACCTTAAAAAGCCTCACTTATTCTAACAGTAATGTCACCTCTTAACAGTATTGGTGCAAATTCTCCCTCGCCTCTGTGATTTCAGCACAGTGATGGGTCTCAGTTCTGCACTTCATCCCCAAAGCCTGATTGAAAACCCCTCATGCAACTCTGCAGTTACACTGACTCGGGCACAGGTGAAGGGCGATCACAGCGTATGCTCGTGTTCATTGCCAGGCATTTGATGTATGGTTTCATTTTTGAGTCTCGACTTCATTTTGCACCATGATATTTGGGCATGCAGATTTACAAATCGGGACCCGGCAATGTTGTTTAAAGAACCCTCAATGCTTTCGGTAAAAACCTGAGTAAGTATTTGTTATATTTAGAGGCAATTCTGCTTATTGTCTCTTCATACCAGTAAGCTTTTCACTGACCTAGATTTTGCTGTTCCATTTTCCATTTGCTGCCCCATGTTACATTTGTATGGAAGCAAAGTCTTTTGTCTTTTAGTATTCTCTTGCACTTGCTGTTTCGTCCACCAGCCAAAATCACACTCGCTGGCCAGTGATGGTGTGAACAGCTTCACTGGAAATGATCGTATCGTTGGGGATCCTGGCTTCAAACTAGAAGTAAAAAGCTATTGTAGGTGAATCCTTAGGCTGAGGAGACCTGGAGGACCAGCCAGCAGCGGAAGAGCAAAGAGGAAAGGTTTACATGTTTTCCAGCAGCAGCAACTAATAGAAATAAAAGAAACGTGGGACAGAGTCAGAAACTGGCTTCCTTTCAGTTGAAGGGAGTAGTCCTCTCCCTGGGTGTATATTACAACTATCACTGAAGACTCAAAACTACATCTTGGTTTTAATTCTGCTCTCAGTTTTAACATGTCATTAAAGAGATACCTGTATTGACAGGAGGAGCTGTAATGCTTTTGGGGAGCTGTTATTATCGTATTACATGATGATGGTCTTTATTGCGGTAGTGCCTTAGGGCCGAATTTACAAACAGTGTGGACGGATTACATGGGTATTATGCTGCGCATAAACATTTTGCTGCGCGTTCGTGTTGAAATCCTGTGAACTGGACAATGTAAACAAATTAACATTATCAGGGAAAACCTGTTTTCTAAGTCAACTTTCTCTGCAGACTATACTTGGCCACAGGACACTTGCTGTAACTCTCACATCTCCTGCATGTCTGCTGTGTCCAAAAACATTTTTACTAGCATGTTAACCAAAACCTCTTCCTTTTTGGAAGAAAAAGCAGGCATGTTTAAAAATGCATTTGATCTGACTAGCTAGCGTATTTTTAAACACGACTGTGTTATGTTTAACAGCGTGTTAGCATATGTCAATTAACTTGTTTCCGCAGAGTGCTGACAGAAGTGCCCCCGCCGCCGCCGGCCCCGAGGGGCCCTGGAGCTCGGCCGAGTCAGCAGAAGGGAGAGCGTGCCCACACCTCCGGCCTGCCGAAATTCGGCACCGACTTTTCATGGGCAGTATTAGGATGCTGGACTTTGCTGGAGCGGTGGATATGAAGGCATGCCTCCTTCTGCTGGCTGCGGTCTGGGGCAACCACCTGTGGGGGGGGACACCCATGGGGGCTTACCTGTCAGCACCCCAAACAATGTCTCCTCTGAGCACGCACGCAAGCTGAGAGGCTTTCGCTGCATGCAACGCCCTTCCAGACAGAATAAATAGAGACTTTTTCTCACACTGTCAAGAGATCACACTCCTTCCCTCTGCCAGATATAGATGAGACGGAGGAGAAAAGATGCACGTGCACGTAGCCCCTAAATCTCCACCGTGCCCAGCCCGGGCGGTGAGGACGGCTGTGCGTGGCTGGGGTACTTTGCGCGCCGAGTCGTGTCCGTAGCCGTGCAGGCTGCTCACCTCTCTGCTGCTCCAGACCACGGTGGCCAGTGCAGAGGAAACATTTTAATCCATTATGGGAAGTAGCAGTGAGCTTTTTGTCCGGGAGGCTGACACGTGCTGCTGGGCAAAGCCCTGGAAGTGTGTGAACTAACCAATCTTTTCCTGGCAGGACTTTCTTCAGCATCCTGGCCATGAAACTATGTGTGATGAGAAGTAAGCGGGGTGGGAAGCACACGTCAGGTCTCGGCAGCAGCGTGCCGCGGGGATGCACACTGCTTTCCCGCGAGGATGTGCGAGTGCCCGTCCGTGCGCGGCGGCCGCAGAAACCCAGGCGGGTGTTTGGCGGGGGCTGGTCTGTTACTGCACGTGCACAGGGCGTGGGAAGGGTAAATACATGGGCGTGCAAAAGGCAGAGGAGGTGGCTCAGGGTCTGCTTCCCCGTGCCCTGCCGCTGCAGGCTGCGTGGTGCACCCGTGTCCCAGCCGGACCTCATCCGCGGGAGCAGCCCCTGGGCAGACAGACCCACCTTTGCTCCTGTTCCTCATCCAGGGAATCTGGGCAATCTTCCTTTTTCATTTCATGATTAGTAAATGCATGAATGATTACCACACGTTCTGATACAGCGTTAACAGGATCGGTAGAAATACTTAGCATAGACAGTGTCCAAAAATAGGTCCCTTGTCCTGCCAGTGTCTTGCACACGTCCTTAACTTTCCTGCCCGGGGAAGGAACTCCTGGCACCCCGCAGGGCAGAAGAGTTTTTCCATTCACTTCAGCGGGTGCGGGATTTCATTCTGCATTATAGACCCATGGATTTTAAAGGGACTGTCCACCGGGCACAGTTGAGCTCTTTGCAGGGTTGAAGTGCTTTATATTTTTAGCATTGACACCATGATCATAAGGGAAAAACATATGTTTTCCCCCTGCTTGGAGGGCATGGTCAGACATGCTGCTCTGCTAGAGCTGCTTAGGGTCAAGTTGTTACTGGCCCTGGACCATTTCTTTCAGGCGCTGCACCTTCCTGCCACACAGCTTGGCTGCTGTAATTGGTGTTGTGAAGCTGACCCACGCCAGCCGAAACACGTTTTTGGAAGTGGGGTTTTATAAATAGACCGTGTGGACAAAGGGTGTCTGCTCTGGAGTGGTTATGGGGCCGGGGAGAGGAGCTTGGGGCAGGGGAGGGAGCCCAACAGCTCCTGGTGAACCAGCACAACCCTCTTTGTAAAACAGAGACCGCGGTGCCGGTGGAGCCTGCGGCGAGCCCTCGGCAAAGGGAAGGACGGAGAGGCCACGACCTGGGGTGTGGGCACCCGGCTATTTTCTCCCTGTGAGACTGGCTCCCAGAACTTTACTCACACAAACCCTGACAGATCCCGTCTAAATGAGTAGTTGGAAATTATGTGCTCCCTCCCTGGTTTGGACTGGGGCTGAATTTCAACTACTGGGCTCAGAGAGTAGGTTTTGCTACTGAACGTAATTAAGAGCATCAGAACCTGGCGCTGTGGGATCTAGCCCATCCCTGGTAGTCAGGGTGATTGACATTGGATCCTTTGATTTCTCCAGAGGCATCATAATATTTTAAACTTATTATTAATTACAGATGTATTAATCTCTGAATAGTATTAACAATATTTCAAAATATTATAATTTTATAATATCAGACCCACTGGGAAAAAAAAAGTAGTTTGGGATGAACTGAACAACTTTATAGACAGTGTGCTTTAAAACCAGATGGATTTTCCCTAGTTAGTTCCATTTCTATCTAATATTGGTGGAAGATTAAAGATACTGAATCAATGACTGTAAAAGCTTACATTAAAAATTTGCAGTAAATGAGAAGAGGAAAATTTCATTAGAGGCATAAATTGTAGCAACTGGAATGCATGCAACTTATTTTTAGTATTCTACTGACAGTCACCCTTGAAAGTCTTTTTTTTTCCCCCCAAATGTTTTCTTTTCTCAGATAAAAAAAAAGGAAGAAAATGACCTCTAATATTTTGAAATATAGAACTAATTACAGTAGGGAGTGATCCTGATCCCACTGAAGTCATCTGCAGCATTCTTTATGACATTGCAGGATAGTGCCTCTATTAAGAAATAATAAGGAAATGAGATACTTTAAAGAGAGGGGTTTAAAATGAACTGGCTCTGTTGGCCTCTTTTGTAAAAATACCTTAGAGCCACTTTTATCAAGTCAAAAGGTTCATTGAAAAGAGAGAAATTAAAAGATGCCGCTCGTGGAGCCTGGCAAAACATGAAGTTCGTAATAAATATCTTCCAATCCAATTATAACATTCAAATCAAGGAGAAAAAAAAATGATGAAATATAATGAAAGCTTTCTTTCTACTGAAAAAGTCTACTTGGAGGTGTCCAGACCTAAGGGAATTTCCAAGTCAGCATTATAGTGGGGAAAAAATGCAATGTAAATGAGAGTGAAATAATCAAATTTTTCTGGTGGAAATAAGTGCAGTTGTTTGATGTAATTTTGACACACAGCATAATTTCAGCATCAACACTGAAGTTTAAAGGATCAGTGTGTCTTCATGAGATTTCTGGACAGAAAAGCCGTTCAACGGGAAAATCTAAATCAGACTTCAGTATGCACGTTGGGCCCCTCTACAATAGAAAGCCCGGTATTATATTAGTTGCAAATAGAAAAATAGAGATGACCCTTTTTCAGTAATTTCTAGGCACCGTTTCCACTTGAAAATCCAGCATGATTATGGCATATAAATCATAAGAAATGCGACGTGTGAATGTTTTCATGCTCACAAAATCAAAGTTTGTTTTATGCCTCTAACACCAGCTCAGCCATTTAAAGATGCACATCATTTCTGACAGCAAGTTACACCGGGTTCATGTCACCATGTTTATTGCAGATGTAATTTTAATGTCATGGGGATATAGTCCAAACAATTAAAACAATTAAAGTAGGGCATGTCTTTGGTATTTTACTCAATCTTTTAGCCTGTATGAAATATATTTGTAATTTTGGGTTCATTTCCAAATGGAGACAGATTCACACACCCTCACAGCCAAACTCAGCACAAGAACCAACAATTAAATGAAGCCTGAGATCCAGTCCAAAGGAGGCATATACTCGATTTAATTTTTAAATAGCTTAATTAATAGTTTCAGTTAAAGCAAAGAAGTGAAAATGGGTCAAACTATGTAAACATTGGTTACAAAAACTCACTGTCCAGCCAAAGCATTGTAGAAGTGCTTTTAAGAAGAATAGTCTTTAAATTTAATTTAAACATGGCTTTCTGGTAAAAGCCCAGTTCAGACAAGGCCCAAGCCACTTTTTATGCCACAAAGAATTACCAAGGTATGCTGAGAGTTTATTTAGTCTTTGCTTGTTCCGAGGCTGTGTTTCACTCTGCAGTCATCGTTTTCTCCTTGCTGTCAGCAGGCTGTTACCTCTCAGCTGTTCAGAATGCACCGAGAGCCTCAGTGTGCTTTTAAGCTGAGTTTAATCGCCAATGGGACCTGTACGAATGCAGCAAAACATTGTTCACAAATATTGACTGGAATTTTGAAATGAAATGGGGTAGACTCTGCTACTGCACTCTTCGTGTTTGCTTTCTGCAAACATTCAGGTTCAAGTTCTTATTGACATGGCAGTGGTGGATGGGATCCCTTGCATAAGTCTCAAGGCCAGGAGGGTGCTTTTGTGCCGGAGCAATTGGGGAGTAGAAGCAATACCACGTGCCTTCTCTGACCAGTCATCGCTAGCTAGCAGTCCTCAGATAATGGGAAGATGCAATTACTGATTTGTTGGTAGTTCCTGGATTCCAGAAGGACAAAATTATAAAATCCTGAAAATTTCTCTCTCTGTTCCAGAGAAGGTCTCTATACAGAGAAAGGGACGTTCTTTACTCAAAAAATACTTTTTGCAAAATTTTTCGGTCATTCTTAAGTTTCAGCTTAAATGAAACAAGGGTAAAATCATTTGAAAGTGGTTGAGAATTTTTTTTAAGAATCCTTTTATTTATTATGCAGTAGCATTTACACGACTCTCTCTACACATGTTTGCAGTCTGAAGTTTCTGGTCCAGTGAGGGCAGTGAGTTCTTTGCAAATTTGCTGATTTACAGTTAACTTCCAGAATCTTAACTTTGTGGTTAGAACAACTGAAAGGTTTCCATTTGTTTGGTTTTTTTGTTTGCTTTGATCTGATTAAGTTAATAAAAAGAGAAAGGTGGAAGAATGAAGAAAAACTATAGGTGATAAATACCAAGACTGGCTCGGATTTGACATTACGGTGCATTGCTTTAGAAAGCTGTCCCTGACACCCTCTTCGTCAGCACCTCTTACTGGGATGATAAACTTTGGGATTTTGAGCCTAAACTTTGGCCAAGTTGTATCACATGAAAATGTTCCCCAAATTCTCCTGTTGCACCTCAATGTGTGCAAAGCCAGTCAGGCAGCGTAAGTTGGCAATGTCTGAATGTATCGCTGCTCTTTGCCAGCCATCCCCTTGGGAGTGCGAAGTCGGGTTTTGGGGAGGAAATCCACTCTTGGTGGCTTTTTGTGGAGTTCGTGGCTGGCAACTGAGACTGATCGTTGTTTCGGCCTTCCTGATCTAACACCTTTGCTTCCATTGTAAAGAACAAAATATTCTGTACAGTGGAACGAAAACCAGATGGTTCTTCTCATCATCTGCAGAACATTTGCAGAAGTAGGGAAACTTATCAAAGATCTTCATAATGAAGAACATTTTTTACTGATAATGTTCAAAATGCAAAACCACAACGGGACACAACATCCTTCCCGTGGGAAACAAACAAACAAACAATCATTTTGTGTTGAAGAACAGCCCAGGTGAACTGGCCTTCTCCAGCTTGTCCTTAAGGTTAAACATGTCAAAGGGTTCCCTGCTAAGCAAAGGAAAGACGTAGGAGAGGATTTTATAAATGGCAGTTGGGCAATTAATGTTAACCATCAATATCAGAATAGCTTAGATTGCATGATTAACTAGTAAGAGTTTTGAGCTGGCTGGTAATTTTAGATTAAATAGCCAGGCAGCCAGTGACTTGAATATTGATGAATATCCTGTGTTTTATTAATATGCATTCTCTATAAATTAGAGGCTTAGTACACAAAGAAGAAACCTAATGCTCTTGCTATTTTTCATTGCCACAGGTAGAGTTGAATAATTCATAGCAATTAATTTATTTCACTGATTTAGCCTTTTGGGGTGAGGCGGGGGGAAGTTGAGCACAAGTAATCTGCAGGTAATTTTTTCACATTTATTTATTATAAATAACTCACCAAACACATTTGAAGACTAATTCTTAGTTGCGGAGAATTTTTTGTGTTCTTAAATTGGAAAAATTGGGAGGAATATGGGCAGAACTGCAAGCAACCCACCAGTCATTATAAGAACCCAAATGAATTTTAAATTGCAAAAAAGCACAGCTAATTGCAAATACAACCCAGTTAGGATCAGACTCATGTTGAACTGTATTGATTGGTGCAATACCAGTTACATTGCATGTTTCTGCTCCTCGTCTAATTGATTGTAATTCTTTAGGACCAAGATTTTCTTGCAAATATTTTCATGTGTGCAGAATTTGCTATCTGTATTTAGTCCCCAATGCATTTAAAATGGAACAGGTGAAATACTGCCCCTTTTGAAACCAAGGGGAGTTTTACCATTGAATTTGGAAGATCCAGGATTCCACTTACTGATTGAAACATTCTTGAAAATCCTTTTTGTGCAAATAAAGCAATAACACGTCCAACACAAATGACATTTTGTATTTGTGCGGAGCTTCAGAGTATCCAAATATAGATTTTAAATTTTTTTTAGGTATGGGGAGATCGTGCAGCTTTAGTACGAGACGAAAGGTTGCAGCACAAAGATCATTTGCCAATCCTGCAGCTCAGGGTCATTGCAGTCCCGTTTCAGTGTCACGCAGTCATATCCAGAGCAGGTAATATCCAGAAACACATGAGGAGGAGGAGGCTGTATGATTACTGCCTCTCCCTTTTGCTGGTTCTTACAACACACTGCATAGCAGTGAGAGTTGCATAGCACGCAATAAATCATTGCCTCATTATGCTCCTTCTGTAGGTTTGTTTAGGGCACCTACTCTAGTACCAGCTCCAGAGGATTATTTGTTCTTCTCCAAAATCCCTCTCAGAGACAGACTTCTGTTTTGATTTGCAGAGAAAAAAAAAATCTCCGTGTCTTATTTTTAAAATAATTTCCCAGTGTACGCAAAAATTTACATTACAGAACTGCCTAGGAAAATAATTCCGGCTATGTCTGGAGGTGATTTTAATTTGTAGGTGGATGATTTTGTCAAGAGGAGACAAGAGGTTAAAGATGGTTTTCATGTTTTTGTGACTTGTCAACATAAAGTATTAGCGAAAGAAACACAGGGTCTTCCTTCCCTCCTTTCCTCCATCCTCCCTTCTTACCTGCCTTCCCTTTTTCTTTGCTTCTTCCCTTCTTTCTTATATCGACAGAAGCTGCTGATCCCTTACTTAACCAGATTATGTTGGATTGTTCTCAGTTGTAAAAGAAGCCTAAGTACCTCATTAAAAAATATTGTAAGGAAGGTCCTCATTCACTTTTTCCATATGTCTTTAGCCAGCCCTAGTCCACAGCTGGTGCAGGAGGGCACCAGTCTGATTGATAGAATGAGGATGTTTGACACTTGGTTTTGATTTAAGCAGACAAATCCTCTTAAGAAAAACTGTTCATTAGTTGGCCTAATTTACTAATGAGGAGCGGTATTCAGCACTGCTGATTTTGATAAAACAGTATTTATTTAGCATTGCACCAAGCAAATGCTGGAATAACCTAGATTGTACCTGCAATGAATTTGAACGGCTAGAGCCGAGACTTTAGAGAGTAGGTGGGTACACTGCAACACGGCTGGGTTTTGCTGCAGTGTGACAATGTGATCTAGGATCCGATCCAGACTCCTCGGAAATCAATGGAAATTCTACCCTTGAATTTACTGGGCTTTGGATCCTGCTCCAGTTGTGCCAGAGTGGTAATGAAATGACTCCAACTTGAGGGAAGAATTTTCTGGCTTAACAGATTCAGTGTTTTGTATTGATCGGTTTGTTTATGCAGGGGGTCCTGACTTCAAGTTTGAACGGTTTTCACACATGCCTTGCTCTGATCCTCCTTCCTAGTCGCAGTCCTTGAAATGCAATAAATTTCTGGTTTGTGACCACTAACAGACATCCCAGCTGAACAATGAAATTTTGTAGATGATTATGATGTGAAACTCAGTATCATTGTAAGCTTGCTCAAAATGTGACCTGCCTTCACAAAAAAGCTCCCTGAGCTTTCTGAACCTCTCAGCAAAACTGGATGTGTTCAAAGCCATAATGAAACACAAATCTAAGTCAGTTTTGTGTAATTTGGAGTTTCATTATACATACTTCTGCACCATTGTACCTCAGAGTCCTGGATATAGTCCTTTTTTGATCCTAAACTCTTACAAAGAATCTAGGAATAGAAGATGTGCTGAGGTCAGGACCAGAAAAGACTTTTTCCAACGCCCACTGCAACCTGAGTCCCCCATAAACATTTAGTACTCAGCGAGAATTGTACCCAGCTCTCTTTGATGGAAGTACAGTGGTGACCTTCTCAATTGATTAAAGATGTGACATTGATTGACTTTGAAGGGATCCACATCCACCCTTCTTCTGCCAAAAAGGCAGTGGCTGCAATGTGAAGCCTCAAGAATGGGACATTGCTCTTCCAAGTACATGGAAGACATCCAAGGGTAACGGGATAATGCAGATAATGGGATAGGGTTTCTCCCCTCCTCTCCCTCAAATGCCATATAGCTAGATTTTAGTTATCCAGACTCAGGCCTTAGGAGACTTTTCTCTGATAGCTATTTAAAAGATGAAATAGCTGAGGAAGTGAACTCTTTTTATAGGTTGTGTAGGATGTTTGTGGTTGAGAATGTCAAAAAGGACTGGTAATGTTGACTCTGCAGGGACCTTTAATGGTGATGGGGGGATGATGCTGTGAGGACCCGCGTGAACAGCGCAGTGGAGGGAATGGTGTGGTGGGGGAAAGAGCTTTATTCCTCTGGCAAATCCACCCCTGGTGATTTTACACGCTGTCACTTTGGGGTGTCTCGTTTGAGAGATGCTAAAATGGCCCAGTTTTCCAAGGTATGTAGTATCTTAGCTATATCTGATCTCTTTAAGGCACCTTGAGTTGGCACTGAGAAATATTGGCCTCCAAAATTACCACTTTTGAAAATCTAGGCCACTGAACCTGATATGAACTATCAGAAACCAGAGACAAGGGAACATTTATGTTGGAGAATGCGTAGTGGCTTGAAAACTACAAATCAAAATAATTCACCCTTTTATGTGTAAATCTCCTTCTCTTTGATACAGGAATTGAAAAGCTGTCTGGTTTCCTTGTAGTTTCCATAAGCAAGCAGCGTGCGACTGTGCCCTCTAGAACGCTATTTAAGCATTATTTAAAGTGCAGACCTGTTAAGGTCAAGCAAGCTCATCTGTATGCTAAAACTGAACCCACCAAACCTTACACCTAAAACCAGCAGGCAAGGAGGTCTCGAGTTCCACAATTCCTGTCTGACAAGGGTACAGCGTGACAAATGGTGAAGCACCAAAAGATCAAAGTACTTTTTCAGGGATAACAATAAAATCTGAGACAGGAAGACACCAAGTCCTGGTGCAGGTGTCTGCTGTTCCAAAGCAGTCTTTCTCAGATAAGACGCTGCCAGCCAGTTGCAAGGCGACGCGGGCAGGAGCTGCAAACTGGCAGTAACAGCACCAGCAAATTTAGATCCTGTGTGGTGCATTTCTGAGCTGGAAGAAAGACTGAAGAGTCACTGCAAGAAGCCCACGTGGAAGGGATTACTGTAACTCACTGAATTTACCATGAGCATATTGAAAAGAAACTTTTCAATGCAGACACGAAAAGACAGTGTGATGTGTTTTGCTCATATTCCAGAGTTGCTTTCCTCTCTCTGAGCGCCTTAATCCAGATCCTGTTGAAGTCAATAGCTGTCTTGCCTTTCAGAAGGATTATGCCCCTAAATAGCTACTTTAGGAAGTGTACTTTGCTTGGTGATAACACAAAGCAGAGGGTGGATGATTAACACCAATTAGGATTATTTATGAGAACCTAGAAAACAATAGGTCCATAAATCATTGTCTTATCAATTGTAGTTCCTCCCGAGTAATTTAGTCATCATTGGGCAAACTGTGTGTTTCACTGTTCATTAAGTAGAGATCTGACTGATGTTAGCTGAAGTTTGTGGAAATGTTGAAGGTACAATATGTCCTAGTAAAATAGCAGAGTGTTACAAAACACTTCTGGTGGTTTTCAACATTTTTTATGTTACAAATCCCCTACAGTTTTTCCCCAGGTATATTTAGTGAATTTAAGGCGACTGACAGTAGCCTTGTTTCTTTTGAGTTACACTTCAGCTCTGTCTACACTAGTGTCTCAGTTTGGAGCCTGGGGTGGTTTTGCAGTAATCCCCTGGTTGTTTCCATTGGTTGGGCACTAGTGGAGCTGCAGAGCAGCTTCGGTGCACACAGATTCCTTCCGGAGGGGACCCAGTGAGGAGCTCTCTCCAAAAGCAAGCCAGGGCTCGGTGGGACCTTCAGCTCTGATCCAAGTTGTCAGCCACACCACCACAAAGTCCTTCAGGGTTCGTGTAACCCTGCTTTGCAAGAGGAAGGCTGTCAAACTGCCCAGAGCTCCCATGCCAGCCTGGAGTGGA
The DNA here is from genome assembly GCA_034782735.1 of Sagittarius serpentarius. Lineage (NCBI taxonomy): Eukaryota > Metazoa > Chordata > Aves > Accipitriformes > Sagittariidae > Sagittarius > Sagittarius serpentarius. Next base: position 37,687,124 of record JAVKLA010000088.1, on the reverse strand, counting down.
GCTTGTGCTGTAGAGAGGGCCAAATGCTTTATGTCACACCCTTTTTGCTGATGACTGGCAGCTCTTGTGACTGCTGCTCCTCTTTCTTCCACCAAGACTTCTCCTGGTTCGTTACCCTTTCTGCTTATTAACTGCCCCCTCTTCTGTAGCTGTTCCTCCTTGCTGCTGTCCTTTTTTCTTCTACTTTTATCACTTTTTGTGATCCCTTTTCCAATTTCCAACCTTAGTCTCCCAGAAGACCTGGAGTGGTGACGCCTGGATGCAGAGGAGATCACACTGCTTATAAATCTGCACCATGAAGAGGCCAAAAGTTTCTTCAGCAGCAGGAGGTAAGCCAGGACTGCTGGTGGGTGTAAGGAACAGAGAGCAATGCCACGTGCATTTGAGAAGATGAAGGCGGCGTTCTTGAGGATGGACACCTTGGGGCAGTCCTGTACAGAAAGCTTGAAGAGATCTTCAGGTGGGAACACACCACCCAGCCAGCTGCTTGTTTGGTTTAGTCCATGGACCTCTGGGGTCTTCACACCAGAGACTGAAAACTCTTGATTAACCCTAAATTTCCTCTTTGTGGACTTCTGATGTGATAGGAATGGCACAAAAAATTCAATATATCTGCTTTGCCATAACTTTTTCAGCATGCTGACTTTCCCAGGACTACTTTCTGCTCAAATTACTGGAACTTAATTACATGAGGCTTAATTTCAGTTGCTTGGCCAGCTTTAAAAACATATATTCAAATCTGAACCACAAGGGCAGAATTTTGGGAGCCTCTTTGTCCTCTCACTTTCACTTTGTATTAGTTTAAATGAAGAAACTGTGCCTGTGAATCTCTGCTTTATTACACCTATTCCAGGTCAGTCTCACTTCTGGAGAGACTTCGAGACTCTCAGCAGTTTAAGGGGGAGTACAAACTACCCCTTATGTTATAGTTTATGTTTTTGAACCTGTGCAAACAATAGATATTTGTCCCCTGCTTATGCATTTTCTTGTAAATAAAATGTATTGAGACCAGAGATGGAGTTACACTGACTTTACACCAGATAAGAATTTGTATTGACATTTTACATAGAAGTGTATTATCTGTACGTTTCTCAAGTAGATCTTGCAATGTTTCATTGCAACAAAAAAAGAAGGGGAGGGAGAACCGAAGGAGGGGCACGGAGGAGAGAGAAGGTCAAAGGACACAGATTGGGAATGCTGGAGTTGGAGTATAGCACTGGCTATCAATGCATTATCTGAGAATTCCTGTGATTAGGACTTACTATCTTTCTGACCTCACCATTTCATTATAATCTACTGCTTAGGTGATAGGTGATAAATGGCCTCCAAATTTTATTGCATTTGCTCACTTTCTTTAGAAGATTTTGCATCAGTTTGTTCCCCTCCATAAGATCTTATTTCTGTTAAAGCATGAAGATTTTACGTTTCTGCCAGGGTTGACTGGGTGTTCTGGTATATCAGCGTTGTTATTTAGCTAGCAAGCGTCCCACAGCAATTCACCGAGTAACACTTCCATCTATCACATTGGGATGATCAAGAATGCACTGCAGCTAATGTGCAGACACTGATGTATGTCTGGAGTTGGGCACCCACCTCCAACTCAGCAGATAAAAAACTCTCCAAAGAGCCAACAAAGGAGGGCTTTTTTTAAACACCCAACCGACTAGTGGATTACCCTTAATGTGTTGGCAGCATGCCCCTTCCTTCCGCTGCAGGAATGCTAGCCTGGCTCTGCAGCCTTGGGGTGGGTTTTTTTGTGTTACAGCATACAGAAGAAATAAAGTGCAAGACTGATTTGTAATAGTTCATGGCAGTTTTTTCCTCTGCAACCTGGGATCACCGTATTTACCTCCAAAGAGGCAAGTGTAATGAGCAGCACCTCTCTTTGGGGAGTGATCTTGCCTCATCAGTGTGGCTGTGCAGGAGAGGGCTCCTTGTAGGGGCTGGCTGTGGTTTCTAGGAGCTCACTGACATATCTCCAAGGGCTGGGGGTTCAGCTTCTTCTGCGTGAGAGAGGAGAGGAAATGACCTTCACCCAGCTGAGCAGGGAACAACAGGAAACCCTCGCGGTCCGAAGCTCCTGCCATTTCCCACCCTCCAGAATCCGGCACTCAGGGACCGTTTTGACGACCTGTCAGGGTTTTTGTTAGGATTTAGCTGCTGCAAACGTATTAGCAAAGTATGCTGATGATTCATGGCTAAATGGTGTGTGCTGATTTAAGTGATGGACTAGTCATTCGGTAATGGATTTGAGAATTCCCAGTCAGATTGGACTTAGTTTTATCAAGCAGGAAGCTGGCAGGCTGTGTTTTAATCAACTGATAGCATCGCTTGGCAATTGGCATCCAGCTAGTGAACAGAGTATTTCCTAAAGACCATCTCGCTAAGTTGCAAACAGCAACATCCATTCAGATCTTTCAGGTTTAGCTCCTATTTGTTCTGTCTAGCCTGTTTCTTTCCTAAATGAAACTTTCAGCTGGAGGTGCAGAAAGATGCAGAACATCAGATGCTCTGCTGCCCTTTCACCAGTGTTGGAGGGGGAATGGATGAGGCAGAAGACGATTGCTCCATCCTCCGGGAAGCTACATTGAAACAGCCTCCTGGATATAGCACAAAATCCCAGACCCATGCCAATTCAAGGATTTGATGCTGGCACGAGTTTTTGAGCACTCACATTGTTTAAGTGTGGCAAATCTATAATGTGGGGCCACACCAGGTGAGACAGGGCCTTTTCCCCTTTTAGTCAGGCTGTTTCGTGACCCGTTACCTACTTTATCCCCAAAGATGTAGCCTGTGTTCTGACCTGTGCCACTAAACATCAAGAATGGTTTCCTTTCCTGATAAAACTCGTCAGCCTCTTCATACTTCTGAGAAAGACCAGCTCCCGTTGAGCATCTTCACAGCGCAAACCCTCAGGTGCCATAGCTACCTTAAATAATTTCCTACTCGGGATTTTTGTTCTGTCACAATTACTGAGCTGTGCAGCCATCTACACACATGTAGCTGTACTCAAGCACAGAGTCAAACCTGGGGAGCCTGTTTGTTGTGCCTAGCTCCTGTATAGTAGTTACTGCGCTTAGCAACCCACCTCCAATATAAATATAGCTGCTACTCTGAAGAGTAGGCTTTGAAAAGCACCAGAAGGGATCACTCCCCCATACGGATTTTTTCCAACACTGCAGAGCTGTTAGGACTTTCAGAGAGAAATTCTTCTCCCAGTTAAGCTTCCCGTCCAGAGAGGTCAAGATTTCACCCCAGGCTGACGACGCTCTGGTGCAACTTGCTGCGATGGGTCATGTACCCCCATTTAAAAAAAGGATCCTGTCTGAACCGCTCTTGAGCCACGCAGGCATGGAGGGAGACGGAGCGCGGCCGTCCGTGCAGCTGGCTGTAGGGAGCCATCCATGGTGCCTTTGCACAGCGGTCCCATGGCGCCGCGTCGGGGAACGGCTCGCGGGGCTGCTAGCCAAACTGTATCATTCTGTTGGTTTAAAACTGGTCAAACATTTGGGGCCCTCAGAAGAGGCTGATGATTGAAAGGATGTAAAATAATCACGCTCCCAAAAAGTAATAAAAATGAAAGTGAGCTATAAGGAACAGAGAGGAATGATTCATTGGGAAATTGTACTCTCAAAATTGTGTTACAAATCCTGTGTGAGGGAGGAGGTGTACGTAAGCATGTAAGGGCCAGATCCTGGTTTGTCCGGATGAGTTAGCGATATGATGAAGATTAACAACCAACCCTGTCATTTAAAGGAAAATTTTAACTTCCATCTTAGATATTGTCTGCTGACCGTTACATGAAAGTCAGAGAAACCAAAAAAGATCCCTGTCTCCAGCGTCACGTTCACCTGAGCACTGCAGCAGACAATGCCACCCGCTGCAAGAACTGAAGTGAAGGTTTCCAATGCCAGAACCACCAAAAGGACATGTGAAAGCAAAGCCGAAAAAAGTCTTCTGTCTTCTCTCCCTGAACTGGAGAGCATACGATTTCCACAGGGTCGTTTTCTGTAAACATCTGTAAAATCTGTAAACATTCCTATTTTTATGTTTTACAGATTAAGATAAAAACATATCTTGCAAACATATTCAATGACTCAATTTTAAAGCAAGTTAATTAATGTATCTAGGCTTTATCACAGAGCATAAGTAAGTGGGAAAAATCCCCCAGCCAGATGTGGAGACTAATCTTGACTTTCTCACTTTTTGTGTTCATTTATTACAAAGTTTGCTCACTTTTAATAAAAATCCTGCTGATAGAATAATCTAATTTCGGAGAGCATCTCCAGGCACAGGAGGCCACATTACAATATGTCACATTATATGTCATCCAGGCAGTGTCTCCCAAATCATAGAACCTATGGAAGGGGAATGGCACCTGAATAGCAGATTCCTCCTCCTTTTCCTTTTTCTGAGCATTTTTTTTCCAGCCCAGTATACTCTTCCTCATACTCTCTGACCCCATGCAGGCGGGCTGCTCGTCTCCATTCTGTAGAGAAACGGGCTGTGATGTACCTCTCTCCTTACTCTACCTGACTGCCTCATCCTCTCCCACACTACCTTTTATATATATATATAGATTGGGATTTTCCCTTCTGCCTCGGCTTTCATTTATATCACCTCACTGTCCATGGTTTTTGCCTGTAAGTGCTGCTGTGTGAGCTGATAAACTGGAGCGAAGAACTGATCCTGCTGAAAATATACCTGAAAAAAAGCCCAAGTTTCAGACTGATAATTTCCCTGGTCTGGATCACTGCACTTCTGTCCAAAAATTTGCGCTAACACAAGGTCAGGATAGGTACAAACAGACAGGAGACCTCTCCAGACAGCATCGGTGCTAACTCATGAGCCCGTTGCACTATCTTCTCAATTTTTTTCAGCAGTTTCAGGGATTTTGGTAAAGACCTCATGAAGGGTTATGTGGTCTTAAAACATTTCATTGATCCATTCATGGCCACACAGTCAGACAGGGCTTCAATTTTAAGATTCCTTCCCTGTTATCACGGAAACTTGCTAATTACCATAGAAGCTTGCTAGCAATTTGCTTGAGTTTCAACGCAGCAAGGCACTTGCAGCTTGCATAAATCTCAAAGTGCAAATCTATGGAGGCCTTTGAGTGAAAACAGGCTTTCTAGGAGATGATCCTGTTGCTTTAGGTATTATTTTAACATTCAAATCTAAGGCCAAGACCTCAATCCCAGCTCATCCAGTTGACCACAAATACCATAATCAATTTTATTTTGTATGGTAAATTCATTCCAGGTTACCACTCCCACTGCGTATTTCTTCATGTAGGAATTGCACACCAAACTACCCGGTCTGATTAATACCAGGTTATTGTGCCTACTAGTGCACTTACAACTTTGCAACAGCAAAATAATCCTGGCCTTTTTAAACACTGAGGAGAGGAGAAAAAAAAGTACAACATCAGGACTAAACCAGCTCTGACAATTTCTTATTTCCCTTTATTCAGAAAAAAATCATAATTGAGACTTAAAAAAGAAAGAAAGAAAGAAAAGCCCTCCATGACTTTAAGTGTAAAATCCATTTTAGTAGCAGGAAGCTGTTATATGGTTAGAGCAGTTATTTTTATTGTCTATCTGGGTATAGTTTTTAACTGCAGGCACAGAATAAATCAATAGTGTCATAAAGCTACTCTCACCCTCTGCCCTTTCTAAAGGGACATTGTTCAGTGTCTGCGCTGGATGTGACACAGACTACTGCTTTGATGCACAGAATTACACCTTGACTAATATGCTAAGGGAGAGCTCCGAGTGTGACACACTTACCTATATCTCTCTGTATCATCTCAGAGTCACCAGATTAGAAGCAAAATCAAACACAGATACACACACAAAAAAAGCACAGAAGTTCTTCATCAGAAGAGAGGGGGCTATTCTGGTTATTCTCTTGCAAATTATATTTTCAATGAATTTGTCCATTCATAAATCTTCTCAGGTGACATATTTCCAAGACTATCCAAGAAGAGAAAGTGTGCAGTGATACATAGGATAGTCCCCGCAACTTAACCCTGACTGTAATCTGCTCCTTAATACAGTGCGGAAAGACGTAGCAGGATCTGGCTGTAGGAAGCTGAAGCTAGAGAAAATTGCCCTGGAAGTGTGCCTTTTTAATAGCAAGAGTAGTGAACGCTGGAACAGTTGGCTTAGGAATGCAGCGGATTTAGCATTACTTTCAGTCTCTAAATCAAGAGTGAGTGTCTTTCTAAAGCTATGCAATAGCTTCAGCAGAAGTTACGGCTTTGATGCTGAAATGAGTGGGTGAAGTTCTTCAGCTGTGTTACATAGGAAACAAAACCAGATGATTATGATGGTCCTTTTCAGCCTTACTAATCCATTAAATCCTGGTTTGGGGCCTTTCACACGTTGGGGTTTAAAGCAGCCTCTTCGTTTTTCCGGATGGTTTCTGCAGGCGATACACGTTCCAGAGCTGGGTCTGACAAACTCCATCTAAATGGGCGTCCGGAATTGACACATTTTGTAATTTATGTATAAATCACAGCCTCTGAATGCAGTTCCAGATCCACTTCCCTGTGCAGCTGAATTCACTTTGTCTGTTCCGTGCAGCGGGGACTTTCCTTTGCAAAGCAGATATGCATCTGAGCCGAAACATGCACCACGTGCCGCTGGATACCCCGAGAACAGTCACCCCTAACACAGACCACGGAGAAGCAAACCTTTATAGATGAAATTCTCAAGAGATTTATTGTCAGCAACGCACGGTGTCAAGTTAATTCATCGCTTCTCTCCTTGCTTGTGCATTGCAACTTCCCCAGGTTGGCACTTCTGACAAAGGCATGAAAACTGTACTTGTGCTGCAAGTGGGAGGTGGAGACAGAGAAAATCTGTGCTCTGTCTGTAGGACTCTGTGCTGAGACAGCTCTATTTTCACTTTGAGTCACAAGCTGATCGGTATTACCTTGATATTTGTTTTGAGGATGGCTCTCAAGAAATGGAATTGGAGTTTGGATTCAGTAAGATTAAATAAAGTAACCCAAAATATAATGCAAGCGGTTCCTGAAGGTAGCACCATTCACGGGTAGCTTACTGCTTGGCAGGCAGTGAGGCAGCAGGAGTTTGCGTGCTCCTTGGTAAGCGTGGAAGTTTTTGACTGTGAATAACATGCATCTGGGTAACCTAATCTTTGTTTTCCTTCTCTCTGCAAAATGCTTAGTGCTGGATTTTGATGTCTATAAATACTGATTTGGATTTCCCTTCCTTCCCTCCCCACACTCTATTGAAAGTGAAGCCATCTCAGCCTAGCGCTGGTTGCTGACTCCTTCCCTTCGGCTCTTCCCATCCCAGCGGTGCGTGAGCTCGGTCGCCTGCGGCCCCTCGGCTTCCCCTCGAGACACTGGCACTTGAGAACGAGAATAACAAATGCTGGGGAACAAACGAGACCCCAGTGGGTACGAAAAACAGTTTAGAAAAAAACCCCACATGAACTTTTCAAACTTTTTCATAAATAGCCAGTGGCCGCCTGAATAGCAGCAAGCAGCAACAATAATAATAAATTACAGTAAATATCGTGCTGCCATAAGTGACAGCAAACCAAACCCACTGCTGTTCAGAAATGAATTGGAGAAAATATTTCTTAATCTCTTTTTGTATTATTCAGCCGGCTGTAATGATTTATAATGCTCCAAAGAAGTTGCTCTACGGAGTTGTTTCTTAATCATCCGTCTTAGCATCTTGCTATTATCCGCCTGTGTCTGTGCTTTGGCGGGGGCTCCGGCGCTGCTTGCTGCAGTAGTTTCACCGTCAGCTGCTGCTGCCTCAGCGCACGGCGGCTGCACGTGGGCTGGGGTCGGGGCCATGCACGCTCGCCCCGGGAATAAACCGATTTAATGCAAGGGACCTCGCAGCCTTTCTCCGGGCCCCTGCTGCCTTTGGGGACAAATCTGCTATTAGGAGGAGATGGTCTGAAATAGAAAAGCTGTGCTCAGCCATCGCTGAGCGGGGGTCAGCCCCCTAACAGTGCCTTGAATGAAGGTGTTGCCCCAGAAGTTGTCCGGTTTGAGCCCATTCTGCTGTAAATAATCCACGTCCAGTGGACGTGGGGGGCTTTGGTGCTGGCGTGCGTCGGATGGATGCCCTGAAGATGAGTCTGTTCCCCTGTGAGTCTGCGAGCACACTCATCATCAGAGCAGGAAAATAAAATGGTGGGGGATAAATTAAGCTAGGAACACGGTCTCAATCGCTGCTGTCTTTGTCAACTTATTACCAAAGATTTATACGTGACGCAGTGAGGACTGCTCAGTGACACATTTTAATTTAATTAAATTTCCTGTTGGATTGATGTCTGATCAATCAATAATGTTAATGTTTTTGCAATTTAGAGATTAAAGCTTGGATGAGCGGATATTGAAATACTCTCACATCCAGCTGCTTGGGAATATCTTCTTCTGCTTCCTTTTCTCAGAAAACCTGGTTTGGGTAAGGATGCATCCTGGGGCTTGCCATGTACCTACACCAAGCCTGAAAGCTTTGCCCCATGCTGGCAGAGGGCGAGGGAGCCGTGCAGCAGCGTCACTCCTCAGAAAGTCAGAATTGCACAGAGCCAAGATCTGGGTTTGTGCAAAACCTGTATAGCTCTGTTTGTTTTCTCTCTGATGCTCAATATAGGAGAATGTTTGAAGAATGGGACGTTGCTGGTGTGACACTTCCCTTTGCTGGGTGCTCCTTGTTCTGGAAATCAGCAGTGTAGCGGCTGCACCTGGGGTTTTGAATCCAATGACCACCAAGATGGCTGTCTTCCACAGGTCCTGTAGTCACCTCTGGATCCCACTCACGCCTCTGGCCACCACAGCCTCTTGCGGCAATGAGTTCCCCAGTTTAACTGCTGCTTTCTAAGCTGCCATTCAGGGGACAACAGCATCCTGATCTGGAGCCGAATTTTTCACTTTTTGAAGCTCCTTGCCTGCCCAGATTTCTCACAGATGAGCTAATTGTGCTCCACCCTCTTCAGGCTGTGAAGATAAAGAGATGCTGTAGCATGTCCACAGAAGCTTTTTTTCCTCTTACTGCCTTGTTTCATGTAGTGCCTCAAATATTTTAGTAGTGAGGTCAGGAAAGGCTTTAACTTATTCAGGGGAGTTATTCTGCACTGATTTTTCCATGAGACCTTGGGGTCTTACACAGCCCTTTAGAGACTTATGACTCAAGGAAAAAAAAAATCCACACTTTCAAACTTGTAAAAGTGTGAACCCAATTTTCATCTGAGTTGCAGCCGTGGCCGTAGTCTCAATAAGTCAAACTAATTTGTCAGATCTTAACACCATTGGAACGTGGACGGTGAGAAATCCCATCCTGGCTCTGAGGTCTTCAGGCTCAGACGTCCCTCTCTGGTCTCCAGGTCTGTACCATAGCTGGCTCTGTGCTACGTGGGGTGCTTATATGCTCGTTGTGTGTAGGGGAGCCTTAGAAGGGCCAATTTCTTACCCAGGTGTATTTTAAAATCTGTTAAATCTGTATGTGTTCTTTCCCTTAAGGACACTCTGGTGGCTGTTTGCTGTGTACCTGTCACTCAGACAACCCCAAAGTAACGCACAGGGGGAAGAAGGGAGAGAGAAAGAGAAAAAGAGGAGGGGGGAAAGAAGGAGCAGCTCATTTTCCACTCTAGCACAGGCACCTGAGGGGTAGAAGTCAGCAGCTTTTTGAAGGTACATGAACTCAGTAACTTAAAACAGGAAGCAAAAGAAATACCATGAACAAATAACTTTGCCTTGACCTCCTCATAACAGAGTCAATGACTTTAAGGGAAACTGGAACTTCTTACTGGAATTTCTTTGGATGTCAGTTGCTCCTTACCTCGTTACAATAGCAATATTCAGAAATGTGCCAAAAGATTTAGGCAGGCTGTAGGATGCAATGGAGCTAATTTTTGGGGAATGGCAGTTTGCTCTGCATGAGTCTTCTTTTGGTTTTTGTTGTGAGTAAGAGCAGGCTTTACAAATTTGTGTCTCACTATCAAACACCCTGTACTGCAGAGTTTCTTCCACTGAAATACACCGTGTGCATCAAGTTTTGTTTCTTCCTCTGTTGTAAGCTCCACCAGACACCCACTACCCCGGGTGAGAGGGCAGCCTGCCCGGGGTGCCCAGCCGTGGCCAGGGTGGGGATCGTTGGGGGCGGGGGGTGTGCCCGTGCCCGTGCCCGTGTGTGTGTGTGCGTGCATGCATGCACGTGTGTAGGGAAGGCAGGGGAGAAAGGGGTATTTGTTCCTTGGAACAGACTGAGGGAAGTAACATACTGCTAAACTAATGATTTTTTTTACACTTAAGCCCTGATATATAATGCCCTTCAAGGCTGGTTTTCATAGGTAGGACTGCTGTAAGTTGGTCCAACTTGCCGAGAGATCATTTGAGAAATCATTTTCACCCTTCCCTTCCTTCCCTTCCTTCCCTTCCTTCCCTTCCTTCCCTTCCTCCCCTTCCTCTGTCCCCACCTGCCTCGCTCTCTCCTTCCCTCTCTCCCCCCGGACCGGGCTGCAGTATCCTCGGTGGTGCGCAGGAGTGCATGCAGCTCAGCCTGGTGCGGTGCTGCAGAGGTGGTGGGGGTGAGCTAACGACCCCCCGCTCCGGCATGAGGAAAAGCACCACAAGACGTTGTTTAAATGGGCAGTCTTGACTGTTAGGGATTTGCTGTGCCCTCCTCATAAAAACATATACCACTAGATTTTTGATGCACGTTGTTTGCAGCAGCCTGTGCTGCGCCCACCGTCTCCCAGCAGCAGCAGCAGCCGGGTTTCAGCTCCGTTGCCTCATGTCTTTGCTGGTTCCAGCTAAGCTGTTTCACAGTCAAAAAGCATGGTAAGTCCTGAGAAAATCGTGTCCTGGGGAGCCACCCAAGCTTTTGCCACTTCTGACCGTTGAGTGTTTGTGATCTAGAATTCTCTTTGTTGTTCAGCATGCCACCTTGCTCACTGGGACACACTGGATTAGGCCCTGGCCAGTTTGCTAGTTTCGGGGGTGTAAGCTGTAAGGAGGGTGGGAGTATAGAGCAAAGCCACACTGTGAGTCCCACGATGCTGATCCTGCAGTGAAATCCATTTAGACAGCATCACCAGACTACTTTTTAGAGCTGTTCATCTTACCCTGAAGAGTAAATTCCTATAGGAAAATAATTTATGATCTGAGAGGGCTGTTTCTTACACGCTAGTAAAATAACTTTAGCTGGACTTTTACTACCTTCAGCAGCAAGCATCCATGCTGAAGCCAGGAATGAGCCTTTTCTTGCTAACTGTGATACAGCATGATCTATAACGGAGCCACATGTTTTTTTTGGCTTGCATTCATCTTGTTTCCATGCAGTGTGTTTAAAAAGAAATAACTGATTTCTACTTGCAATGTTTACAGTCAAGTCACGTCATTGCAGCAACCGCATGAGCTTTCAGTAATTTATGCGTGTGTAGGATCAGAGTGGCTTCTAGCATAACTTGGGCACCCTGCTTGAGACCTGTTCCCTCAACTTTAGCTGTCCAGAAAAGAGCCGTCTCCTCCATGCCATCTTTGCGTGGGCTGAATCACCCTTCTGAGGTAGTTTGTTCTCCTTGTTGACTGCAAGTGAAGTTGGACTTGGTGCTTAATCTTTAGATCGTTAAAAAATGTCATCACAAGTGCATTGTATTATAACTGTCACAGTTTTTTCCGCACCCTTCGCTGCGAAGTGACTCCCACCTGACTGTGCCTCAGGCACTGAGTATCAGGTTCTGCATGGAAACGGGCTCAGTCCGACAGGTAGCTGATTCTGGATCTCATCACACATTTTTCCTGAGTAATTAAAACCAGAGAAGCACAGAAACATGGGCCCAAGCCTCCTGTAAGAACGAAGTAAATAAAAAAATGACTGAAGCCCATGCTGGTGCCACTCTGATAGCACAGCAGAATCGGGCCCATTTCATCCCTTCTAAAGCATCCCTCAGGAATGCTGAGCAAGCCTGAGCTGCCTTTTTCTGTTAAAATTGGGGCTTTCTAACCTTTAGAGGAAGAAAGCTCCTTTACCCTTTACCATATTCAGCATGAGAGGAAATCTTCTGCAGTACAAATATTCAAGTATGTCTCGGTCAGCAAATTAGGCATCCGTTTATTTCTTTTATACCATGACTTACCGCCTCTGTTTCAGGCTACAACGTGTGTGGGAGAATACAGCAACATTTAGGACTTTAATGCTAGCCACAGGTAGCCAAAGCCGTTGGGTTTTGCATTACACATAGGGCAAAGCAAGTCAAAGCCCTTTGCAACCATCCATCCTGTCTGAAGGAAAAGCACACGTTTTTAACCTTTATGATTGGGAGCCGCCGCCGGTGTCCTGAGTCATTGCATTTGTGATTACGCCCTCAAAAATAAAGTTTTGAGGAGCTGTGTGCCCTCCTGCTGCCATGCAGACAGTCCTAGCACCTCTGAGCTGCCTGCCAAGGCCAGCGTCAGGCTGTGAGCAGTTTTTGCTCATTATGCCTTCAAAAACTGGGAGAGATGAAAGCAACAACGAACCTGTGGAGGAAGCCCCAGCAGAGTGGTCTTCAAGTCCTGTTGAGAAATGCTCAAAAGACCAGAGCTTGGTGGTTAGGTTCAGACTAGGAACCTCAAAAAGCAGTATGGATGATGGAGAAAAATGACTAGTTTCTCTAAGGGAAAGAAATACTCCAGTTTCTGGAGTGCAAGAGACCTGGACTTCCTAGGTGGAAGGCAAATAAAGAAGAGTAGAGATATGTGGGTTGTGCTTTCCATGTAGATTTTTAATTATGGCACATCTATCATTCTTAGCACTGCCTCGAGCAAAGAAAGATAAAACAGCAAAAGCTATAGCAAGATTTCCACACATGTAGCCAGTCTCAAAATCAATGGGAGTTCAGTATCTAAATACCTTTAAAAACCTGAGCACCACTTCCCTGAGGCCCCCTGTGAATATCACAGCCTTAAATCCTGGTGGATGTACTGATGTTGCTCAGCCTGTGTGTCCTGGTTTCGGCTGGGATAGAGTTAATTGTCTTCCTAGCAGCTGGTACAGCGCTGTGTTTTCAGTTCAGTAT
>JAVKLA010000088.1:37662307-37673974 GCA_034782735.1 Sagittarius serpentarius | reverse complement strand
CATCCCACTGGGTGGGGGGGGAGCGAGTGAGCGGCTGCGTGGTGCTGTGGTGCTGGCTGGGGTTAAACCACGACACCGTGGAAGGCAGGGGGCTGCACTCAGGACAGGATTTGGTTTGTAATGTGAAGGGCTGAAAAAATGTTCCCTTTAAGGTTGGCCGGCTTTAAGCTGCGCACTCTTATCCTTCAGCACCTCTTCGGTTACGGGTAGCGTTCGACCACGTACCAGCAGTCAATGAGAGGAACTTGGTGACTGTCCACAAATGCATTTTAGTAAATGTTCATTACCTCCACTACGTTTAAATATTTTAGGGGGGGAAATGCAAACCTTCACTAACTCTTGGTAGGAGAGGAGGAACAAAGGACGTTTATGCTTATTCTTTTGCATACAAATAGAACCAATAAACATTCAGGTAAATTAAAAAACAGTTTCCACTGAAGATGAGGGAATCCACTGAGGTCATGCCACGCAGTGGATGCAAATGAGAAATCTCACTGTGCCTCCCTTTCTGTCCTGCCGAGCTGGCACCACGGCACGTGCTTGTCTTGCTGCTGCGTGCAAGAGGTAGCTCACCCAAGGTTAGGTTGCACGAGCGACTTGCTTAGCCAAGGTGACTCCTCTCATCTGTTACATATCATAAGGTTATAAATAACAGAGCAACCTCCGTTTGATCAGGCGGGGGGAGCTGACAGCCCCCTCCCTCCTTCGGGATGCTGAAACAATTACACGCAGGAGGAAGCCAGCAAGCGCTTGCGTCTTTATTGCAGATGGTTGGGTTGGTCTTTGCTCCTCTTTAATTAGAGTTTATTGGTAAAGCAACCCCATTTTTCTGCTCCTGGAAAATCTGGGCTGTCAAGGCCTAATTCCTGGGGCCTATCAAGTGTGAGATATGTTTACCAAGTCCCTCCAGGATTAGCTGGGTGGCTATCAAAACTGAGGAGTATATTTCTATCAATGAAAACCGCTATGACAAGGTCTGTCCCCTGAGACAAATGGCCTGTTCCGTGGAGGCTTTAAATAGGAGCAATAATGGTAGTGAGCAGCACTGAGTTGAATAATTAGATTGTTCTTCATAAATCCTTGAGTGAAGACTTCCAAGCAGGTCCATTATGTGTGTCGTATGTTAGCACTGAGCTTTATGTGGTGTGGACACCACTCTGCGCTGGGCTGCGGTGATGGGTGAGTAAATCACCAAAGATTGGGACAGGAGGAGTACGGCTCCTTCCCCTCCTGCCTTTTCCCCCACGGAGATCGTCTGCTCTGAACTGCAAACACTCATTTTTTTTTCTTGCTCAAAATGTTTTTGAGAGGGCTAACTGGAGTAATCTCTCAGTATTTATTTTCTGTTTGTTTATGTTCAGAGACTGGAAAACACACATATTTTGTTCATGTCCCCAGACTGGTTCATTTACTGATTCACTTAAAACATCCTTGCAGATCCATTGAGAGAGAACTTTTTCCTCAGAGGGGTGCAGTCGTATAATAGCAGCTCAGTATTATCTCTGCATATCCTTGGTGGGATTTCCTCTTGCCAACTGAGAACCGATCTTTTCTTTAAGAAAAAATCTTTCTCCCTCCTCCCCTTTCAATTATTCAGGTTTTCTCTCTCTTTCTTGCTCTCTGTGTCAGTTACAGAAAGAAATCTCAGACGAGCAAATGTCATTTAACCCTAACCCTGACTGGTAATTTTTAGACATTTCAGAGGAAAACCGGGAAGGCAGCAGCGTTTGCGGGCAGGGACGTATACCCACCCGATGCACGATGTGTGTGTGTGCTCAGGCAAACACTTCTGCTAGACCCAGATGCACTCCATTCGCTTAGAAACATGTTTGTCAGACCTGGTTAAACAATGCTGGTAAAAAGAACCAAGAAATCACGTTATTCCCCTGAGAACAGTGTATACACCTAACTATTTTGTCTGCCAGTAAGAATCTTGTGTCACTGTCAGGTTTATAGGAGCTGACTGGCAAAGGATGCCCTGATGGTAAGTAAAACACCCCTATCCCACATCCCATGACTCTATACATCTGAGCAGCTGCAGTGCCCTTTCCAGTCACCTCAGCTACGAAGATGTGGCACCTGCCTTTGGACCAGGCCCGTTGTTACAGGTAGCTGATGGGGTCCCACGAGGGAAGGGACGCGTCATACAATAGCGCCAGGAACAAGCACCAACCATGAGCTCGCTTCTGAGAAGGCTCATGGCCTGCTGTCAAATTCTTCCGCTTACACACGAGCGTTAGGGTGAGGTCCGGGCTCGGTGTGATCCACCGGCTCCGCCGTGACCCACCGTGCTCTGGTACCCACGGCCTCGCTGCCAGGTCACCGCTCACTTGTCCCCGATGGAAAAAGTTCTCCAGTGTCAAAACACTGCCAGGATAAACAGTGTTACACATTTTACAAGGCAGTTTAGGTGATAATCATCAGGGTAATAGAAAAATAGTATCCATATTCATTTAAAGGTGTGCTGTGCTTTCCTTTCCCATTAGCGTAAGAAACTCCTTGCCAGGCTATGAAAATAAAGCGACTGTGAGAATTTTTAAAGGCGCATTCCTCCTCACGTCGTAAGACCATGAATTCCAGGAATTTCCTATCCATAAGAAGTTTGCGTTCCTGGGATGCAGTGCTCGCACCCTTGAACACAAGCTTCCCCGACGCTGCAGCAGGAGCCAGCCCCGCTCCTTTCTGCTCTGCCTGGGCAGCCGGAGGGGGGCTGCAGAGTTTCTGAACTTGACCGCGAGCTGTGGCTGCTGAGCACAGCCAAGAGTCAGGCCACAGCCATCCGAAGGTGATTTTCGGTATGATGCCTGGGAATTTACGCGTGACCTTCTTTCATAAGATCTGGCTTTTCTTTAGGCTTGTTCTGCTCTGAGCTGAGCTGCCCGCAGGCAGGCGGGCTTTGCGCCTGTCAGACAGAGCCAGCAGTGAGGATGTCTTCCAGAGAGTTTGTCCCTACCTGCTCTGAGAGGGGACCAAGTGGCATTTGGCCCTCGGGCACAGTAGTCATGCAGTAATTCAGGTGATAACCATGGTTTGTAAGTTGATTCATTAGATGAGAGTCCACCTGTTGCCTCCCCCCCAAAAAAACGCTGTTTGAGATATTTTAACATTGCAGGTTCTGACCCGTACGTTGGTCAGGAGAGGAGACGTCGAGCAGAGCTTTGGGCAGATCTGGGGACTCCTGTCCCACCAGAGGCAGGTCAGAGCACACAGTAAAATCCAAGAATCCTGCACCAAAAGCAACTTACGTTCCATAAAAGTGGAGTTAGGTCTTCTTAACAGGGTCCAGGCAGGTAAAACTGGTCCCAGTTTGGAGACAGGACTGAGTCATCAGCCCCACTCCTTGTTGCACCCTTTGCTTCTGGCAGAGAGCTGCCGATCTGTAATGCAGCTGGACTGAGGCACCCAGGACACTCAGAAGAAATGGGAAATGTGTCTGCGGACATTAGATGATTCAGGGTTTGCTGGCAGCTGAACAGAAGTTTTCTGGATTTCAATTTTGAACTTGGGCAGCTTTATTCCACCCCGTTCCCACGGTGGGCACCTCCATCCTCTTACGAGCCTGGCCTTAGTGCTACGTTAGCGCACAGCGTTAACGGCACTTGCCAGCCTCAGAGGCAAGCTGAGGAGTCGGACACAGTCTTAAAATCGGGGCACTTCAGTCACAGGACCATGTAAGAGCCTTAGATACGTTCATTTCATCTTCCAGAAGGTAAGGTTCAATATTCAAAAGGTTCTGGGAAGTACTTGCCTAAGCCAAAAGCTGGTTTGCCACCATCTGATTTTGCTCTTGCTCCATGCATCTACTGGCTGGTCCAATGCCAGGCTCCTTCCCAGTGCTGATATCCCTTATGAAAATTAAGGCAGTGTTTTTTTCATGCATCAAAACTCCCCTCTCTTAAGATCAGGAAATATCTGCTGCACAAATAGAGGGTGTTCTTTGCTCTCCAAAGATTACTTTATAAGCCTAAAACACATCAGGCCCCAAAATTGTCTGAATTTCCTAAAGTAGGTTTAATAAATAAAGACTCAAGAGTGAAAACACTGTCTGTTTGCAGTAGGATTTCTCATTACATTTCATGCCTATTTCAGCTTTATGAGGATATGCTGGTTTAACTCCTTTCTGATGCTGTTTCTTAATACAACCAGATTTTCTAGATTAGTAAAGATATATGAAACAAAAACCTGGAATTAGATTTGCAGAAAGTCTGTTATTTACGCTAGATAATAGTTAGACATTAAACCAAGACAAAAGAAATTCACTGTCACAATAACAAATCAATTTTTAAATCCATTTTCAAATCCATTTTCAAAACAGTCAGATCACCGCAGAAAGCCAATGACAAATATATAACAATAATGTATATTTAAGTAGTAACTTTCACCCCGAGGAATCCAGAACCTCCAAAAGTACCAGCGTGGGAGGTGGTTCTGGGGTGAAGAGATCCCAGTGAGTGACACTGAGGTTTTGGAGCAGCCCTGGCAAGGTCACTCGAACAAACTTGCCTTCATCTGAAAGACGCCCGGCATCGCAGGAAACGTGAGTTATGTTTCCAGTCAGACTGCTGTGCCCACGGTCAGCACGCACGTGAATGAGAGGTGAACTTTGCCTCTCTTTGCAGAGGGCTGAACAACAGAAAAAGAAGGCAGTTTCCCCTTTTAAGGGCATAAACAGGATGAAAGTGCTGCTTCAGCCCAGGGTTGTCTCCCTGCATGAAGCTGCTCTGCACTCTGGGTGCACAATCAGAATAGTTTTGCAAGGGGATTTTTACAGTCCTTTGAAAAAACACCAATATTTTTGCTAAATATTAATGGAAGCTTGACTTGAAGTCAGCTCGAGCTGCAGAACAGTGCTTATAATAATGATTTATGTATTGAATGCAGCTGATCTCTTATTTTTATTATCTTGATGTGTTTTTGATGTTCCGTTTTCACAAGAACAGCAGCCAAGTGGCACTGAAACCAGCTTTGAACATGTGCATGTGTGCATGCGTTAACAACCACGACTCATGTATGATGTTTTAGTCAGGGCTCTAAATAACCAGGCGTAAGTAATAAGCAGTGCTTCGTGGGATGTCATCACTCCGTCGGTTTCAGTGCGAGAGAGTCATTTGTAGCCAGGAAGCTTCTGCTGAGGTTTTGTGTATCATCTGCAGGAACTTTTCTGTCTTATCTGTGGAAAATTGATCCGTACAGTCTCTTTAGAGACCTACATCAAATATTAATTTTGCCTATTTGTTCGATGTAATTAGCAGGTGTGATTAATCAATTAATCAATCTGCGATTCCTATCTGTGCCACAAACAGCTTGCTGTGCTATGTGGGGATGCTGCGAGCAGGGATCCCACCGAGGCCTCCCAGCCGCCCATCGCAGGGCCCCTTCCCGACCCACGTCGAGGTCTGCAGCCACCGAGGGCTCGTGCCACCGGTGCCTCTTGCAGCCCAGAGTGCCTGGGGAGCACAACAGCATCGGTGAAGCCTTCAGATGAGGACCTTGCTGGCCCCGTCCCCTGCAGAGCTGGGACAGCAGTGCTGGCTTGCCTTGTTGTGGGGCTGGGGGGCAGAAGGATCCTCCTAGGCAAGGGGTGGGGTGGCCCCAGTGGGTGCCCTGGCTCCCTGCTGTGCAAAGGGGCTGGGGGGCCAGGGCTGTGCTGGCCCCCTCAGCAGCCCGTAGCTCCAGGCGATGCCTCATTTTGCTTATGCCTGGAGGGGACCCAGCAAAAAAGAGCTGCCAAAAGTGGATGAACTTTTTATAGCAGGCTTTTAGTGACCTTCTCAGACTGATTTTGCTGGTCTGAGGGATGCAGGCAGGTCATGTGAAGTTCAGGTAGACCTGAAGTTCTTTAAACGCTTAGATACGCCAGACCTTGGGACTTTTGCTGAGCAGGCAGCAGACAAAATCCCAGCCCTATGCTCAGGGACTCAATGACTTTTTAAATTTAGCTCCAGAGGTGCTGCTGGATTTCATGGAGAGCGGGGAGTCTGGGCCATGTTGCACAAGGGAACGAGCACCCTTGCGTATTCCCGTTCCCTGGAGCACTCGTTTGCGGGCAGCGGGAGGGGTATGACCATGGATATCACAGGCAAAGCAGCGAGACATATCCCTGTGTTAAATTGCCAGGTATGAGACTTTGCGTTTCCCAGTGGCAGGCGGTGAGGACCCGGCAGAGCAGCATGGCAGGACCTTGGGCTTTGCTCTAGCCAGGGGCAGGGGGTTGAACCAGTGCAGGTACAGGAGCCTTCAGTGCAGGACGGGCATTTTCAGAGGGTCCAGAGTTTGTAAAGGACACGCTGAAGGACATCACCGCAGTCTACAGCTTGCACAGGGTTTTTTCCAACACTATGGTAACATCTGCTCTGCTTTTTAGTAAAAGTGGCTTGACCGAGGAGCTGGGTTACACAGCTGAAGTCTGAGTCCTCTGAAACACTGTCCCTTTTTTGGTGTCATATTCTGGACCATCTCTATCCTGCCCTGCCTGTTTTTCTCTGCTTTCCCCCTGCTATTGGGAGTCCTCCTATCTTGTGCCTTGCCCACCATCACCCTGGAGAACCTGGACCAAACTGCACATCTGTCAAGATAAGGTGTGAATGTAATTGGGGAGCAACCATGTTGATGGTGTGTGCTGACAGCCCCTGGGTCTGCCTCAGATCCTTTGCCTGTTCTGTGATCTTTTAGTTCAGCAAACCCTATCACCGTAATACATATCCCTCTGGCCAACCTGACCTTACCCTGGCCTAGGGTGGGGTGCTTTTTTTTCATTTATTGGGCTCATTGGGCCTGGTTTCATTCCTGTGCATCGTACGCTTTGCTGACCCGGGAAGATTTGATGTTCCACAAAGGGAAATGCCCCCCAGAAGATGAACTGGTCTTGGTTTCAGTGTGATTTTTGGATTAGAACCACCCAGGGTAGCACTTTTCTCAGAACAGTTTTTCTACAGAGTAAAAAGTATGTCTCCATCTGATGCCTTGAACTGTCATCGTAATAACCTCAAATATAGCTGTCTTCACCACATCACCGTCCTCCTCTCTGACCCATAAAGTTTTACCATTACAACCTGCCCTTAATCACCTAACCATTTCCTTAGTCTTTCAAGGACAATGGTTTTTATGCCATACTTGCTAACCTTACGTATTAGTCTACCATCCTGGGCTGCGTTTAAATGACTTTCCTGAAATCTATGTGGATTAGCTCCACTGCTTCGCTCCTGCCTGTTTTTCACGTTAGCTCCTAAAACAAATTCTGCCAGATTTGTCAGAGAAGATTTACCCTTTATGGAGCTGGGCAGATACATTTTTTTCAGTTCATATTTCTCCAGATGTTGGGTGATCCCACCCATGCTTACATCTCTAAAATCTTGCCTCTGATTAAAAAAAAAAATCACATTCTGCAGGTTCAAGGCCAGATTCTCAGCTGGTAGGAGTGAGTGTGTGTCTGTGCATCAGTTTTCACGAGCATTTGTATCAGCTGATAATCTACTGCAAGCATGGTTTTGTTTCTGCCTATCTCTTCTCATAGACACTCAAAGATGTTTGCTTTATATAGGTTTCTCTTTACCTCTTTTTATCTCCAAGAAATGACTCAAAACCTCTGTTATTGGGCACTTAATCTCTCCTGCTGCTCCATTAAGCAGCGTGGGCTAAAAGTATGCCCTCCGCGCTCAGCCCTGCCTCCTTCTCCAAGGTATGAGTTTGCTTTGGTGATTATTCATGCTCTCAGCTCTTCCCTGCTTAGCTGTCATAGGAAACTTTGCTTCTGTGTCTGTCATCTTACCTCCAGGTTCCCCCCACGAGTGCCAGCCAGGGGAAATAATTTAATTTCCCTCATTTCAGTCCCTCTCCCTGTGTTATTAAGCTCTCTCGACCACCTCTCAGCGGTCCGGCGGCCTCCCTGGTAATCTTGTCTCCTTTACCTGTTTAAAAGAAATCTTTTATTGTTTTTATTCACCCCATGGGCAATTCTTCTCTCTCTGTCATATTTGGTTTCCTAATCAGCTTTTTACATCTTTTCAGCTTTGCTTTATAATCCCTTTCATCCCCTTAATATTTGCCTTCTTACCCATGTCACCTGCCTCTTTCCTCTCTCCGATAGCTTTTATGACTTCCTCAGTCATCAGCCTTCATCGGAAACAGCGCTCGCCCATCCCTGCTTGACAGAGATCGCTGTTTCCAAGTGCCACACTCATTTCCTGAGTACCAGTTGCTGTATGTAAACGAGGGCTCAGTGAATAGGCACCAGTGCCTCTTATATTGACTTTTATTTCTTGCTTGCTGCTGTTTGCTCATGAGCAAATGGCAGTATTCTCACATGCCCTCATTGCTTCAATTTGCTTCTGAGTAGCTCGGTGATTTTTTTTTTCCTTTGTGAATGAAAGCCACCCCAAAGCAGGCATCATACAGCCTGCCATGGATCTGTGAACAAGGTGTAATTTTTTTTTTTAGAGGGACTTTAAATACTGCAGGACTGTAGCTGACCCATTCTGCCCTCAGAATAGCACTAAAATACCCTTTGCCATTAACACATCTCAGAACGCTTACAAAGAAAGTCAGTGGTGGCGGATTAAGCACAGGAAGGGAAGCAGTGAGAGTTAAATGACTTGCCTAAGGCCATCCAGCAGGTGAGT
Organism: Sagittarius serpentarius; assembly: GCA_034782735.1. NCBI lineage: Eukaryota > Metazoa > Chordata > Aves > Accipitriformes > Sagittariidae > Sagittarius > Sagittarius serpentarius. The sequence continues at coordinate 37,665,356 of JAVKLA010000088.1, read as the reverse complement.
GGCAGAGACAAAAACAGACTCCGCTCTTCTACCCAGGACTGCGCCTACTGAGCCAGGATAATTCCTGGCAAAGCAGCAACAATGAGACCACCAAATCAGATCATTACTCATTTGGTTTGATTTGTTTCAGCACTAGGTGATGAAATGCAAAGAGTATAGGCAGATGTGCAATTTCAAATCCTCTGTGTGCGACGACTCAAATATCGGAGCAGGATTTTCTCTCCCTCTGCAGAGCGGTGCTTCTGAAGCTGCACGGAGGCACAGAAAAGGGTATTCAATGGGTTCACATGCTCAGGGAAATCTGAATTTGCAGAAATTTCTTTCTCAAGCAGCTTCACTCAATTGCAGTGCAAAAAAATATGGAGTTACCCACACACACATACATATGTACATATGTTTTCAGCAGTACAGGTTCCGGTCGCTAGTGTAGTCTCTTAATCTTCAGGCTGAAGAACTGGGGAGGAAGGAAGAGGTAAAACAGGAGGAGGACCCAGGGAGGTCCATCCTGCCCTGTCCTGCGCCCAGCCCAGATGCGCACATCTGGCAGCCCCTATGGAGGGCGAGGGCTGCAGGGAGGCGGGGGGAGAGAGGCACGCCAAGCCCACGTCCAGCCATTAGCAGGGCTGTCCGCTCCCTCACCAAAACACTTTGGCCAGCGGCGAGCAGCAGGCTCTGCACTGGTGCTCAGGCAGCAAAGTGGAGTTTTTTAATATATATTTAAAAGAAAGGGTTGGCACAAAGGGAGGTAGAAACGAGCCGCCACTGTGAGAACGAGAATGAAACCACACCTTTGTTCCTCCTAATGCTCTTTCCCCTGCTTCGTGGTGATTAAGGCTGGTCAAAAACTTCTTGGTGCTATTTACATTTTTGACAGAGCATTTTTAGCTTTCTTTCCATGTTTTCAGGCTTTTTCGCAAAAGGAAACATTCCCAAGTCCATACAGCCTCAAGATTTAAAAACAGTTCTGAGGTTTTTTGGCTTTTTTCAGTTCTTCCAACAGAATCGTGTAGCAATCAGAAAGGAGATTCTTCAAGACAAGACATTAATTAACATTTTATTGTTATAATTATTCCCATCATATTCTCTCTGCTATACAGGTCCTCTCTTTCATCATTTGTTACAGTGGTGTAACTATACAACAGGGCTTGTGTACAAGAAAAAGACAAAGCTGAAGGCTTAATTCAGCATCGCGAGCATGATGAAAGGAACAAAGGATGATGCAGCTATGCCCTGATCCTGCAAATACTTACGCACATGGATAACTTTGCTGCCAGGAGTATTTCTGCTTGCAGTAACTGCGTGCTAAAGTGTCAGCAGACTTTAAGTCATAGGGCCTGATTTAAGCTCTGCCGGAGTCGGTGCACAAACTCTGACACGTTTCAGCAGGGACTTTGCCGGTACTTAGGGAAGCATTTTAGCACTGCTGAGTTTACTTGCAACCTAATCCTGAGCATGCACAGGCTTTCCCGGGCTCTGAGCGCACGCTCCTGCTACCAGATGTGACAGTGATTGATGACTTGATTCATCGCTATTCTGCAAAATTACCTCTCGCGGGCACTGCCAGGTGGATCAACACGGCTCAGCTCGGCATCGCCAGCAGTGGGGCCGGGCGAGCGGCTGGGCATCTCGCTGGCCGTGGGGCAGGGATGCGCAGGGGTGCTGCCTGCAGAGCTGCCTGCCTTCCACAGGGCCCAGGCTGCTGCAGGTTTTGTCCTGGTCTTCTCCAGAAATGATGTCTCTGGCGAAGGAAACTCCGAGGGATGGCACTGCCATGCCAGATAGGCGTTTTTCAACCCTGCGGGGGACATCTCTGCACTTCAATTAGTCCCTTAATTGAGCTGTTTGCAGGGGAAGACTCAAGGGAGCTGAACACCTATTTCCTTGAAGTTTAACTACCACCAAATCTAAAGACTTAGTTTGTCCCTTAAATAGGAGCAAATACATAGTGTCTCCACAAACTTCATCACAGTGAATTGCCTAATATTTTCCTGCCACAGTAATGGTTGTGTGATCAAACTGTAGTATGAAGTATATTCAATTCTAATTGAGTTTTGATCCCATGATTTTCAAACAAAACAGTGTGCTTTTCCTCTAACTACTTCTAAAGCAAAGGGCTAGCTGAGTTTTCAGGCCAAATATTATAGACCCAAGTCTCTTTTTGTGTCAAGTTTTAAAATGGTATAATCCCAGTATTTCAATGTTCTAAATTTATGGGGGAACAAGAAGAGCAACATTAGGTGTGTCCTTGAAACTAAACCAACCAGGATGTGTACCTCACTTAAAAATAAATTTATTAAGAGGGTGTCTGAAAGTACGAGCCCCAAATTCCAAGCCTGCTTCAAACCCACCGCAGTTGCAGGGCTGAGCTCCAGCCCTCGCCCTATCGCAGAGCCGATGATCGGCGCCTGCCGGGCAGTGCTGCGGGAAGCACGTTGGCAGCAACGTTAAACTGAGGAGCCAAACATCTCCTTCAGAATCAGCATCCTTCACCTATACCAAACCAAGCTACAAACAGCAAATCATGTCAGATTAAAAAAAACCCAACCCTAAAAATCTCTATATGACTACTGCAGCAAGAGCCTTATGCTGAGCTCTCTGGTGCTCTCTGGGTGTAATATTGCTTCACGGTCCTACCCCATAGCAGACCAAACTGTGAATATCACCCTAAACCTGAGCTTTGACCCTTAGGTCAGGCCTTTCTTTAGGACTATTCCAGCAAGCGTTGTCAAAGCCAAAATTACCATAGCTATGTGGACCCTGTAAGTAAATGCCACAGTGAAGCTGAGAGGCTCTTTTTTATGATTCTTGAGTAAACCGGACTAACCATGCATCTAAAGTCATCCCAAAGGCAAATTATCTTTACAAGCAAGGGACTTTGGTTGGTCTGGCTAGCTTTCTGTCAGGCCCTTATAGCAAAGCTGATCAGAGGGCTGGAACACCTTTCCTATGAAGACAGGCTGAAGGAACTGGGCTTGTTCAGCCTGGAGAAGAGAAGGCTCCGGGGAGACCTTATTGCGGCCTTCCAGTACTTAAAGGGGGCCTATAAGAA
>JAVKLA010000088.1:37645425-37662207 GCA_034782735.1 Sagittarius serpentarius | reverse complement strand
GGGGCTCTGAGCAACCTGATCTAGTTGAAGGTGTCCCTGCTCACCGCAGCGGGGTTGGACTAGATGGCCTTTGATGGCCCCTTCCAGCCCAAGCCATTCTATGATTCTGTGATTCTATGAAAAGCTACTGCAACATCCAACTTCTCTGCGGGGTGACTGGACACAAGTAATAAACGCCTGAGACTGGTGTTTGGCCTGATTTTCATCTCCTGGCTCCTGGTTGAAATAAATGCGCTGTCACATGATATGAGTATCCCATGAGACTTATGTATTATTATATCCAACTTGAAAATTAACTCTAATGTGAGTTGCAAAGAACACCAAGGAAAGCAACCATTAATTGTTAATATAAACTATTAATGAAACACCAGGATGAAGGTCAAAGTGCATGACTGAAACCTCCCAGCAAATGAAAGGATTATTTTGCCTCTTACTGAGCATAATTATCATCTGAATTTCATTGGCTTTCTGATCAAACCACTTCCCTCTGCACTGACCTGTTCCACCACTGCGGTAAATCTGCTCCCCTGAACTGGCATTTGCTTTTCATTGTCCACCAAGGTTTTTATTAGCAACCTGGACGTCTGCGAGAAGCAGAGAGCCGGCACCCTTTTGCCTTTGTTCCTATGGGAGCTTTTTAACCCCCTTCCATTGTCCATTACTCACAATAAATTTGCACTGACCTGGCTCCCCATAAATTATCCTGTCTCCTGCTGGTACGTCCTTTAACTGTCCCGGTTCACATTTTGCAGGTCCATGACGTGGTGGATACACCTGAGGGCGTGCAGACCCGAGTGAGAGCAGGCTGCTTCTCACGTTGTACAGATCAAAATATCAGGGAGATGACAAGTTGGGGGGATGTTTTGGAGTGACTGTCAATCAGTTTTCCTTTCCTCCTGCGTGCGGCAGTGTGATCAGCCTCACCTAGCAGTTTTACTCCAGTAATTTCTCATACAGGCTTGGACTGCTCAGATACTTTCTGCTGAATGTTTTTGTTTATTTTTTTCCACACACACACACAAAGTCTTTCCCCAGAAAACACTGTCTTTGTTTTTCCATAAGAAACAGAAATCCCAGCAAATGAAAAAGGTTCAGTCCTAGGGCAGAAATATTCTGTGGTTTTTTTGTTTCTGACAAACCCTAAAAAAATTTTTAGGTGTGCAAGAAACCAACTCGCTGTCAAGGTTCTTTGCTTTGAGGAAATTTCAGAAGTGCTGATCTGACCCAAGATTTCTTAAGAGTAACACCTCTGGCTCAAAACTTCGCTGTTACCGTCCATCCCTAAACTGCAAGTTTCCTTGGAGGTACAGACTAATTACTGGGACCTTGCCTTTACGCCGCCTACCTGCTCCATGCTCTGCTGGAGAGGACCTGGTTGCCAGAGGTAGAGCATTGGGCTCCGTGACCACCCAGCGGTGCTTGCCTGGGCTGTGGGGATCGCGGGGGACAGGGGCGAGGCCCTGCTGGGCGGGCTGAGCCCGGGTGGGCCACCCACAAACCCTGCCGAACCAGGCCGAGGTAGGAGCGGCCAGGCTTGAGAGCTTTGAGTTGCAGCAGTATAAATCCATGCCTGGAGTCCCTTTTTTGCGGGATTTACTCGCTTTTTGAGTTTTCTGAGACAGAAAAGGGGCCTGGGATCCGTCAGTCCCAACGGCAGGGGTAGGTGTTGCCCTTGGCCAGTGTCACAGGAGACCCGCTGCTGGGTAGACCTGTGCTGGAGGGTGGTTGCGTGAAGTCCAAACTCTTTGTAAACAGAAGTCCCCATGGCTGAGATTTATTGAGCCAGTTGGTGTTGATGGTTTTGTTGGTGAGGACTTCAGCTAGGCCTGCTGACCTAATTAATAAGTGATATTACGCTAATGGGCTGCTCAGAGTCTTACATGTGTTTCTGTTTGCAGATTGTCTGTAGAGTTACCTGATTTTCCAGGAGGAGCATGACCCACTTGTGTGGATCTTTCTCGGTTTGGTTTCTTTTTTCTTCTTTTTTCTCTGTATGCTTTTTATTTTTCATTTTTTTAGAAAGCTAGAGTACAACCCTTGGGTTGCCTTTACCGGGGGAAAATATTGTGCCGTTTCTGTTAGCATGGGCATGTGTAACTTGCTCCTTTGAAGAGAAGGTCCTAATATGTTAAGGTATGCCAGGCTGTGACAAGCTGAAATCTCAGCTGAAGAGCCCTGTCAGATCTGTTCTCTCATCCATGCCCTCCCTCCGTTCAGACCCTGACCTTCCCCATCAGATAAGCAGCACAGATCTCGGCCCTGCGTTCCCTCTGCAGTCTCAGCTCATTAAAAATTCATTGCCTAAAGTGAATCTATTCTGTTGCTGCTGAAGTGTTATTTACCTCGGCCCGGATTTCCTCAGGTTCTGACAATTAAAGGGGGTCCAAGGAGAGGGCTGAGTCACAGGATTAAGGCTTGAGCAATAACTCTCTTGTAGCAAGAGACGATCATGTAAAGCCATAATTTCCCAGCTGCGTTTTGGTTACCCTTCAGTGCTTCATTAAAGGTGGTGACTCAACAGAAAGGACGGAGGCACAGGTTAACAAGAATCCCTCCTTTTGTGGGATTAGAGCCTTGCATAGTGAGGCTCTTTCAAAGGCAGGAGATGTTGTCAAGCATCATTAGGAAGCCGTTTTAAACAAGAGTCATAAAGCACCCTTTGCGGTCAAACGAATTTATTAGAGAGGCGAGTGAGTGGAGGCAAGCACTGTAGGAGAGAAATAGATGAACAATTTGCACAGCATTGATAACAAAGCAGTTCACCAGATTCAGAGCTGCTACCATTAGAACAAGTTAAAAGGATTTTGCAAAAATCCCAGGGTGGTTTTCGTTCTGGATGAAAGCGGTGACTTTGTGGATGGCGCTGGCAGACAACGGGCACGTCTTGAAATCAAGGTTTGTGTGCAGGTTTGCTGTTTCCCAGCCTCATGATAATTCCTTCCAACAAGTGGAAGTGGGAGGAACCCGGCCTCTTGTTGTGCCCCAGTGATCCTGAAAGCCCCCACGAACCCCAGTTTGGACAGCGCTTCACAAAGGCTAGGCAGCTGGGGAAGAAATCTGGGGCTTTGCTCAGAGCTGGGTTTTTCATAGAGAGCGCCAGGGTAAAACTATAGCCTGGCTCCCTTTGAGAACATAACACGTTTGCAGTAATTTCTCAGACAACTTCTGGAAATATTCTGTAGCAAAGCGCAGTTTGAAGGGCTGTGGGAGAGACTTCAGGCATTATCTGATCTCTGATAGGTCCGGTTTTGGAAAGAAAGCAAGTGCTGGTTTGGGGTTTGAGGAGGGGGGGAGAAAAGAGGGAAAGAGGGGAATGAAAGAGGAACAGATGAATAAAAGCTACTTGTCTGGAAGGAGGTAAGCAGCTTTGTTATGCAGTTAGCATGATGGACTATGTACTGTGTTTGTTTATTGAAGCAAGAGCATAAATCTAAATGAACCAGTAGCTCAAATCTAAACCAGCTGTGGCTGAAGGTAGAGGAATGCCAGATACTAATCATCCAGATCGCACCAGTCCTGGTCATGGGGATTCCCCCCTCCGCCATCGTTGAGAAATGTGTGGAAAAATCCCATTTTCTTTGCGTGTTCGCTTAGGCCACAGAAGCCGTAGGTTCAGCAGGCTGATGTGAGCCCCCCAAAGAACCTCGTGGCTCCTGCGTGCATGCAGGCTTTGCCGCCCAGAGGAAGGACAGAGGCTGGCAGTGGGACAGTCAGAGCAGGAGCTTGAATGGACTGTTATTTTTGGAATGGTTTCTTCCACTCTGTTTGAAGGGCTCTTGCTAGGGCATGTTTGGAAAGAAGCGATGCTAATGTTGCAGGGAGCTTGCAAGAGAGATGAGCCTCGGACAAAGGAGTGGGTATTTATGCCGTCTCTTTAGAGACTGAAAGATAGCTGTTCATCACCGAGGTTCTCTGGAGTGAAAAGCAGTGGCCAAAAGTACATCTCCTGGCTAGGAAGGGTTTTTTAATTTGGTATTCAATTATTCATACGGGTTAGCTGGTTTGCAGATGAAGCTGCAGCTCCTCCCTCCCTCCTCCCTCCCTCCTCCCAGTGCACACCAGGAGCGTGCAACCTGGGGCCAGGGAGCCAGGAGGGCCCCCGCTGGCGTGCCACGCTGGGATGCTCTTGGACATACAGGGTGGTGAAAGCAAGGTGTCCACTTTTGGGATCCCTAATTTCCTTCGGGGTTCCCGCTCTTCACATTCTCCCACTGCATTTGGGCTGCTCCTCCGCCAGCACGCTCCCCCCACCCCGAACCTTTCTTCCCCTCCTCTCCCCGCATTCCCAGGCGGTTGCTCACAAATGCCAAGGGCCCCCCTTTCTGGGGCGGCCGAAGAGGGGAACAGCACACCGGCTTTGCACGCAGGGCCCCGGCAGAGCAAGGGAGGGGACCTGGAGCATTGTCTGGATATAATTTAAGCACTATAAACAGAGGCAGCAAGGGGTCACGCTTTCTATTCTCATTTTACCCCCTGCAATGTCTCTGCTAACTGGTGCATACAACTTGAACTCTTGTAAAAATTAGCAGAGAGCACAGTACCGGTGACAGAAAGCTGAACTTTTCCAACAGCAGGCTCTAAATTCACTGTGTGCGCTGAATCCACTTAAACTTTAAAGAGACAGTCTGCTTTCTGTTCTTTCCACTGCTTAGTTTGGAAATGACTGCAGTACTAATTAAAAGCAAATTGCTTAATCTTGTTGCGTCAGGAAGGGAGTCTCTCTTCAGAGAGGATGCCTCCTGCGAAAGGCCTGGAAACGCGGGACCCCCGCGGGGCGGCAGAGCCGAGCGAGGCAGCCCGCGAGCGCGCCGCTCCATCAATTACCCGGCGCGCTTGTGTTCGGGCCAGCAGCCCTATCACAGCCCTGCCTTTGCCAGCAGGTATCAGAGCAGCGATAATGGTATTTGTGTTGACTCATTATACAATAATCCGAATTTCCTTTGCGAGGGAGCTGTCTGATGCTGGAGCTGCGGCAGAGATGTATTCCTCGCCTCGGCGTTACCGAGGATCCCCGGCACACCACTCACCCCTTTCAGGCTCAGCTCAGCTTGGAGTGAGCGTGGCTGCGAGGAGCACCGACGGGTTTTATGCTCAAACCCCAAAATGTAACTAAAATCCACCGTGCACAACATGTGCTTTGTCCCCACGCATCCGGGCTCTCCCAGGGCTGAACGGAGCAAACTCCTCACTCTTTCACCCACCAGAACTTCTAGTTGAAGTACTTTTCCTTACATGGAGAAGCCTTTTTTTTTTCCCCCCGATGATCATATCAGCCTGCACTAATGATTTCATATGACCTCAGCATAATAGAAATGTACTTCTTTTTTTTTTTTCCTTTTTCCCCAAGTTTACATTTGCACGCAAGGATGTGTAACAACACGGAGAATTGATTTCTTCCCCTGTATTATCTTTGGATAACATGCATACCATCTTTGCTGGCTAACAAAGAAATAGGAAACCTCTCTTCTTTTGCTTCAGGATACCCATATGACACCCTGTTCCTGTATTTACTCTAAAGCGGCTGGGCATTGATAGCGAATTAACTAAAAGCCATAGAAGAAGTCCATACCCATTTTCCTCCCTACCATGTGTAAGGAGAATGAGTACAATGTACCTTTTTTTAGCAAGATTTTTATTGAGTTATATAGTATGTCAATGGTTTTACATTTAAGTCAATTGAGGCAAGGCCACTTTCTTCCTGTAGCAGGCCGGAAAAGAGCAGCGAATAGAGAAAATTCAAGTCACTGCAAATTAGAGCGGGATTTGCTGCTAGTCCAGTTGAAGTCTGCATTCAGCTAAAGTCCAACACAAATTGGTCACACCTTGCATCAATTAAGGAAGGGTTACAGTAAAGCAGGGGGGTAGTGTGAGTGGGTGGGGTGGTTGGGCGCAGGTGCTGCCTTTTCTCCATCAGCTCCCTGTAGGGAGCCATGTTCATGCCTATAGATGCTGTCCCTATATATACTTGGTTTTAGGAGGTATGGGGTTTCTTGTGTTTGGGTGGCAGAGCTGCGCCTTGGCACATAGCGCAATGTCTTTGTATTATCAGCCTGAAGGACTGGGAGAGCTTTGTGGTTCCCTGCTGGCAACCAGGACAGGAGTACTTCTGCGTTTTGCTGCTGTATGAAGAGCACTAGAAATCTCCCTTCCCTCTCTGTGGGAGATGGGGAGGCCCAGGGTGTGCTCAGTACCCATTAGGGATGATGGGAGAAGGAAGTCTTGGGGCTTCCCTGCAGGTTTGGGCTCAGCAGCTTCCCAGCCCAGTTGGCCCAGGAAGGAGAGACGTCATCAGCTGGTTGTTCATCATGAATCAGACCTCCAAGGTAAGAGGCTTGGAGAGTACCAAAGCCAATGTTCTGATGCACTTGGAACTTGTGCGCTTCTTCCCTTTAGAGAAAGGTCCCAAACGCAAATCAGAGGAAGGTAACTTCCCAACAATTCCTTGGTAAGAAAATCTTGTATGTCTTGTATGACACACCAAGAGAGCTTTAGCATGGCTAGAAAGGCAGGGCAGATGTTCCCAAGGCCGGTGTCATGCGTGGCAGGGAAGGAGGTCTCCAGAGCAGCACCGGTGGCCAGGTTCCTGTGTGCTTTCTGCCAAGGGACCGTTGGACAAGGCCCGTTTTAGGCTGCTGCTTTTGCTGTAAGAGGATGGAGACAACTGAACTGCTTTGTACCATGACCAGCTTTGCAAAATGGTGTTATGCTTGTGATAAAGAGTCTCTGGCGCAGAGCCCACGTGTGCATCGCTCCAGTGGTGTGAATGGCAGTGGGGCTGAGCTGGGTCCCGCACCAGCTTTGTGCTGACGGGATTCCCTTTGCCTCGATGTTATTTTAATTTACACCAGTGTAAATTCAAGCCTGATCTAGCTTACTGGCTTGGTGTGTTTTTCTCATTCTCTGTGTAAAATGGAGATCTTTCCAGGAATCTGGTGGCTGTAAGTCTGGTGTCCAGCTGTTTCACACAATACCTACAGTAGAAATGCTGAGCATCAGGGGTTCTGCTGTCTGCACCTCTTAGCAGAGGAAGTATTAGTTTTAATGGGTGGCAGCCTATGAAATAATAAATATGTCTTCATTTATTCGAGTGCTGCAGCATCCTAATGAAGCTTAACAATGTTATAAACCACATAACGTGAACCAAATCAGATATTTTGCCAATTTCAATACTTCTGCTTAATAAACCTGAAGCTTTTCCTGTTTAAATGTCTATCCAGGAAGGCTGAAGTCAAAGCAATGTTAAAAACACTGTGAGAGGGAGGGGGGAAGCTAAGGTTAAATACAGACTCCCTAAAATAATGAGTCCCTGCTTATTACACTGTGTGTTATTTATGCTCCCCTCTTATAATTCTGCATTACACTCCCCTTTTTGTATCTGTACTCCCACTTTGTGGGTCATTGTATATGTACTGTATAGTACCCCATGAACACTTCTAAATGCATTGACTCCCACAGTTATAATTTTTTCGTTCTAAAAGAATCCACAGTGAGGATAATGATTTTTCTTATTTTTCTGCATTCAATGCCTTTTAAATGGCAACTTGGTGACAGTATCTGCTTCAAACTTTCCAGAACTCTGCCATAAAGTAAAGAGAGTCTATTACTGTTATAGATTTTATGTTCACTCACTTTGCTCTGAAAGGGTTTGTGGACATGTACGCGCAATGTGTGATTATTAGAAATTCTCTCCTACATTTGTAGAGCCCCGGACTTTTGTCTGTTTAGTAATATGTCATGGAAACAGTGCAAAGCATTGCCTCGTGCATGAGTGATCCTGTAGTGTTTGTGCCCATCTTTATATGTTTTTTTAATATGTGAAAAGAGAAGGCTGTGAAGTGCCTATTTTTCATTTCCTGATAATTGTAGTAGGTAGTTACTAAGAGTGAATGAAGTGAGCCGCGCTTCAAATGCGCATTTTCTGTTCAGATACAATCTTTCATAGTGTCAGAATGGGGCATTGCTGTATTAAATGTTACCATTGTAGATGGCAAACGTATAGTCCTCAGTGCTGATAGAGTGGGGAGTCCGTGGTGACTGGCAGAGGAGAAAATAGACGCATGTTAACAGAGGAATTACTGCGTTGTATTGTGGTGGTATACAGCAAGTGAACATGACGGAGGGACTACTTGTGACTGTCCTGTGTAGTAGGTTACACGGTTGGTACGTCTGAGTTTCTCTGACTAATTTTCATCCAGATACCTCCATTTCCCAGATCCAGGAAGAAACAGAAGTTGAGGCACTTGGACAGTGGAAATCATAACTGCTAAAATACTGTCATCTAAGTTTAGGTCTGACTAAGGAGACTGCATCATTTTGCAAGGTTCAGAAGGGGAGGATGTTGTGAGGGAAGGGTGGCACGATCTCTGCCCCTAAAGATAAAATACAGTATAAAAATGGTGGGTAAGATCCTCAGTGGGTACAAGGTGGCTTAACTCATCTTGAAGTCAGTGCACCAATTTATATCAGCTAAACACTGGTTTCAACAAAGATTTGGTTGAGAACTCTTTCCTGAAAGAGTGTCCTCTGAGAAATAGGATATGAAATCCTACTCTTATTAAAGGGCCCAAACCTTGAGTTTTCTCTTCATCTCCTGGCTGGCAAGTCTAAAAATCCTTCCACCCAGGATTTTTACTGCTGGGACCTGATGCAGCCTTCTACGCTGAGAGCTCCTTTGGCAGGAGAAGCCTCCGTTGCATTGCCCCTTTATTTCTGCGGGGAAGCTTGCTGCAGTGCCATGCTCCTACGGCTGGCTGGGAGATCCTGCTGCTTAGCGTAGGCTCTCCTCCACCCCAGCTCGCGAAGGGGACTCTGGGTCCCCTTGGGCCACTTTTTTTTTTTTTTGCACACTTTTATGTAAAAATAACACTGTTGGCCATCCCAGAACTCTGCCACGTCTATAAATGGTGCAGCTGAATGATCAATTTTATTGATTTCTTTCAAGTACCTCTGTCAAAATGATCACACAGTGCTAGACTGTTTTCCAAACCTGCAGGTACCTTTCTGGACTAATACCATCCTTTTGGTATCTCTACAGGTCTCTCTACATTTTTTTTGTTTTCTTTTTAATGGTGTCATCTGCGTTTTTTTTCTGGGAAAGGAGCAAATCTGTTTGGGTTGCAAAGAATCGATGATATCTGTCAGATGGGTTGATTTGTTTACACACAAGGGAAGTGCATTTAACATGATCTTTTAAAATAAGTAGTGGTTCAGATGTGTAAGTTGGGGACAGGCTGTCATCGGGTGTAAATCAGTAGTGGCTTCAGTGGCACTTGCGGAAAGATCTGGCCCTTACACCTGTGAATGACACTACAAAGTTACAGCTCAGCCGGGCCATTGATTTCAATGTTAATGATGGGTGGAACAACAGTGCTTTCAGCACTTTACCAGTGCAGTGCTTTCTTCTGTGGAAATTACGGACTTAAGGCTTATTTTTTTACTTTGCAAGAATCTGATAATCACTTATTTTCTTATTATGACTTGTGTTTGTTAGCTTTTGTTTGTTAATCATTTGATAGCCGGCTGAACATGAGCCAGCAGTGTGCCCAGGTGGCCAAGAAGGCCAATGGCATCCCGGCCTGTATCGGGAATAGTGTGGCCAGTAGGACCAGGGAAGTGATTTTACCCCTCTGCTCGGCACTGGTGAGGCCGCATCTTGAGCACTGTGTTCAGTTTTGGGCCCCTCACCACAAGAAGGACACTGAGGTGCTGGAGTGTGTCCAGAGAAGGGTAATGAGGCTGGTGAGGGGTCTGGAGCACAAGTGTTGTGGGGAGCGGCTGAGGGAACTGGGGTTGTTTAGCCTGGAGAAAAGGAGGCTGAGGGGGAGACCTTCTCACTCCCTAAAACTACCTGAAAGGAGGTTGCAGAGAGGTGGGGGTCGGTTTCTTCTCCCAAGTAACAAGGGATAGGACAAGAGGAATCGGCCCCAAGTTGCTCCAGGGGAGATTTAAATTGAATATTAGGAAGAATTTCTTTACTGAAAGGGTCATTAGGCATTGGAACGGGTTGCCCAGGGCAGTGGTGGAGTCCCCACCCCTGGACGTTTTTAAAAGTCGTGTAGATGCAGTGCTTAGGGACATGGTTTAGTGGGGGACTTGTCAGTGCTAGGTTAACAACTGGACTAGATGATCTTATAGGTCTTTTCCAATCTAGGTAATTCTATGATTCTATGTTTCTATAGTCCTCCTGTCCCAAGGAGGTGGATGGTATGAGTTGACACCAATGGCTGGGGTTGAGAGAGAAGATGAGTGGTAGAGAGGAACTATTCTTTCCCTGCAAGGCAAAATGTTGCCAATAGCAAAGGAAATGTGTGCGTGGAGGAAAATACCACTGGAGTGGGAGATGGTGAGCACAGAGGTGCTGCGCACATTAGCAATCACAGCAATCGATAAGAGATGGTTATTTTCTTCCTGATGCCCTGCTAATGTTGACAAGGTCTTGTCCTTCGTTAATAGCCAAACTACCTGTCAAAGACAACACCAATGGCTGCAGCCAAACTAAAACTCTTGGCAGATTTTTCACTTCCTCTTGTTTACTGTTTTCACTAAATCTCCTTATTTGTGCTGGTCCCAATGTAAGTGAAAGGTGAAGGCTTGTAACACCGAAAACCGGAGCAGCGTATCAGCGAGACATTGTGATAAGCTGTTTCCTTCCTTTGAAACGCACAAAGGCTCAGGCAGGGTTATCTCCTGGGGTCTGTGCCAGAGCCATGGGTCAGGGAGATCTGCTCCCCCACACACCTGCAGGGATTCCCCTGGGAATGTGGAGAAGCCACCTGGGTTCATTGGGCTTTTTGTTAGCACCAAAGTTTGTGCTTCCTGGAGAAACGCTGCTGATGCTCTGGAATTTAACTTAAGAAATGCAAATAATATAGTTCTCATTAATGTATCTTAAAAGAGCCAGAGTAGCTCATCTTAATCCTTTAATTTCTTGCTTCTCTTCTTGCCCCTTGTTTGTCTTGAAGGCAATGGAAACCAAGAAGCTCCCCTTGTGCCTTGACCCATCCTTGCCACAACTGCTGTCCCTGAGCTTGGTATTTGCACTGGTGGGCCCGCTGTGCTGAGACCATGTTATTTTATGCCTTCCTATTATGTAGGGAATGGCCCTCTGTGTGTTTGCTCAGGATATAAGAATATGAAAAATTGCTGATCATAGATCATCTCCATAAATCTCACAGACAATAAGTCATAAAACCTTGTGTCCTTACATATGGTGGTAGCCCAGGGACAGCTTTACCAGATGTGAGCAACAGCCCCTGGAAAAAAAATTCAGTTCAAAAACTTCTCCCAACATTTACAGTGCCTGGAGTCGAAGCTGTGGCTCGGGAAGGCTACTGGTGGTATCACTTTCCCTTTTCCTTTTCTTTAATACCTCCTTAGTGTTACATTGACTTGTCTATAGCATGGTGTGAATTCCCTGCATACTAATTAAAAAGCACTGTCATTTGTTAACTTGTCCTTTGCGTCAGTTGCAACAGGACAAGAGCGTGACAGACAGTAAGGAGACCTTCAGGTACCCCCATGTTTCCTGCATCTCCCCTCCCAGCATCCCTCCTCCTGCCTCCACACCCAGCCTAAGTGTTTTTCTCCCAGGCAGCTTAAAAGAGAGGCAACTGCGTTATGGTCTGGAAATTGTCTTCTGTCAATACGAGAGGCCTGGTTAGCTTTTTCCTCCCCTGGTTTGCATATCTATCAAGGCAAATTAAAGGAGACACAGGAAGGAGTCTTATTGTCTAATAATCGTGTGAGGCTGTTGGCTCTCTCTGCTCATGAATGGAACCAAAGCGTTTCGGCAGCAGCAAGCGAAACCCATGTGAAGTCGCCAGGCTTTGCTCTGCATTTGCATGTAGTGGTCGAGGCCGGGATTTTTTTTTTCCACTATGATGTATCTCTGCTTTTATTGTCATTCTCTTCCCTTTGTGACTCCGTCCGCAAAAAAAATGAATGTAAATAGCAGCCGGCACTTTACAATAATTCTCTGTGGGGAAAGGCTTTAACAGAGGCACTCTGTGATTTACCATTTCAAAGTGCTAACACTTCCAGCCTGAAACATCGCTGCTTTATCACAGAAGGGGGATGTTGTCCCTGCCTGCACGGAGGGCTCGCACCACCTTTCCCTGGTGTCTGTAAAGGGACCCTCGTTGTCAGCCCCGGGACAGGCACCAGGTGCTGCCTGAAGCCCATGGGTGGGATCTGGCGAGACCGGGATGGAAAATGGAGTTTGCAGGTAGTTGTTTTCTCTTTTTCCTACCCTCTGAACCCAGAAAGGCAGTTTCCTTTGCTCTTAGGTTGTTAGTAATCCCCTCGCTGCTTCATCTGGCTGCGCAGGTGAGGGGTGAAATAACCTGCCCCAGTGTCTGGAGCTCGGCTGCCAGCATGGGTCTCCCTCCTGCATCCCTGAGCTTGGAGGATGCTTTGCTGCTGTAAAAAAGCACAGATGCCCCCTTCCACTCTGGGCAACAGTACATTAATGCAGGACAGTGGAAAAGTTATCTGCTAGTCTTAGTAAATATAAACACCCCCCTTTGCACTTTGCAAAAGAGGAAAAGGCAAATTCTGTCTTGATGTGCCCCTGGCAGGGCAAATTTTAAGGATGTTGACTGAAACTAGGTGTGCTTTCTCGGTGTCTATGACTCCCAGTGACGGCGATGGGATCTGTAGCTGTAGCACTGGTCTCACTGGGCTGTGGCTGCTGTTTGAAGCACAGGGATAAGACGTGCCTCTCTGACCTGCTGGTGCCTGTGTGTAGCCACTGAGTGTTAGACCCTTAGCATCTGCTGCAAGTGAAGGGAATGAAGGGAAAAACAAAATACAGCCCGTGAATGTGCTTCTGGAAGGGGGGGAAAAAAGGTCTCTGCAAATGGGACCTCCTTACTCATCAGTTCTGCTCCCTTTATCTGTTCAGTCACAGTTGCTGACTTCAGTGGCAAAAATAACTTTTTAATATACTTTTTTGCAGCGAAGAGAGAATGAGTAGGAAAATTGGAGGGTGGACACCTGCAGAGCTTGGTGGAAGGGGTCATGGGGGTAAAGCTTTGCCACCTCACACCGCTTGCTGCGGGTGCCCTGGGATATGTGCACTCTGCGCCTGGCTCCTGGGGCTGTGGAGAAGCCATCGCCCTCAGGAGCTGAGTGTGCTGGGTGTGCAAATCCCCGTGCTGAGGTGTGGGGTGCCTCCTGACGATGTCTCAGGCAAGGCAAATAGCACTCATCTAACTGGTTATTCCTTAAAATTTTTCTTTGCAGAAGCTGGTTTACAGATAAAGCAATACTGAGCAGAGGTTTTGGAGTCCTGGTACCGCACGAGCCTCTTCTTTTCCTCTTCTTCCATTTCCTCCAGGAATTTAATTTCCCCTGTGCACTGACAGCAAATTAGAGTTTGGTGTTAGAAGCACAAATTATAAATAAATCAAGCAATGTAAGAGTGCCTCTGTAACATTTGTTAAATGAAATCTGTTATCACTCAAGTATTATTTGTTGCTGGGTTAAATCAGGTTGTATTTAAATTAATACGGCACAAGCAAGTAAACCTAATTGCTCCTCACTTCTTATATAAAAAAAAAAGAAAAACCCTTGTCTGACCTTTTTAATGAATTATGTATATTTATTTTGTGGGAGATCATCTGATTTGGTCCTAAGCCTTCTTGGAAGAGTTTAACACATGCTGAATTGTTGTTAATGGTTTATACCCCAGTTTCAGATGCAAGTGGTAGCTTAAAAATAGCTGAAAGCCCAGATGAACTGGCTTTTGGCCAGGGCCGGGGGAGAAGGGAAGAATTAGCATCTGGGTGTGATGGTTAAGCATTGACTAGCAAAAGAATCAAGGTTTGGACCCGAACATTGTGAGCACTTTACTGTGTCAAAGTCTTTACAGATTTTCTTCCTCGAGGTGAGGTTATATCCTTTATAGCAGCATTTGGTAGTTGCTTTAAATTATTAAAGGTATTTCATAGGGTTGTAGCTCTTTGAGCATAGTTTGCAAAGAGGGCCCCTGCCTGTATTCTTAAGGTAGGTTAATGATGACTTTCCTAGCGCAATGTGTCCAGGACACTGAGGTTAATAAAACCCGTAGCTCTTCTTCATGACTATCATGGGATATTTAATCTTCAGGAGTGTGCAAGACCTCAGCTTAATGTTCCATATGAAGAATAGTGCTGCCAAGCACTCATCATCCCTGGTGCCGGCGCAGGGCATTAGAGGTGCGAGGAATGGGCCGAGCATGCTCGAAATGAGCTCAAGCACCTCTGAGCTCTGCCGTCCTCCTTTGTAGAATCAGAGAATCTTTTAGGTTGGAGAAGAGCTTTAAGACCGAGTCCAACTGTAACAACTGTTGTGCTTGAGGGCAAGGGGCTGGGACTGGCTGGTGGGGCTTCCTGGCTGGTGGTCCATGGCCACTGCCTGGGCTGAGGAGTATTTTGCTAGAGAGGGGCAAGTCCCAGCCTCAGTGCAGCGCAGCTGATGATTCATTCTGAGCTGGCTTGGTGAAAGCACTTGTTTTTTTGATATGATCTCTTTATTTTCCTCTTTCCTCCTTTCCTGCTGCCCCATCTGAGAAAGGGAAGGAATTTTGGGGGGGGTGAGGAATAATGAAAGATTTGTGTAGGAGGGCAGGGTTTGCTCTTGTGAAAACTCTCTCTGAAACAAAGGAAGAAAGAAGGTGGGTGTAAGGGGGAGTTAATTTCTCCCTTCCTCTTTCCCCTCCCTCCAAACAGAGCTTGAGACTTTAAAATAGTCCAGTATTGTTCTGGGACTTAGTGGGCTTTTCTAGCTGTGAATATTGCAGCAAATACCACAGCAATGACAGTATAGCACTGTCTGTATTCTCTCTGTGTGCTGGCTGGACAGGGATTTTTCATTTCATGCATCATTTACAGCCTTCTGCATTGATCTACAAAGTCAGTGTGTATTGCTAACACAAAGGGAAAGAAGAAAGGGAAGAGATGGGATTGAATGACAAAGTTCAGATCTGAAATCAAGTCTCAGTTCGAACTTCCCCAAAGCATTGATTGTGCCTTACAGTTTGCCTCGTGCTAGAAGAAGGACAGTTTATATCACAAAGACCAGATACAGGTTTGAGACAAGTTTTAAAGCCCCCTAAACTCCAGAAAAATTTGAGTTGGGGTTGTATCATAACAAGGAAAGATCAAAACCCTGGGCTGGGATTTTCAGCCCCGAGGAGTGGTCACTGGATGTATCTGTCTACTGGGAAATGGTTGCCTTTGCTGTGTTTGACAACTGTATTTCCTGTAAGCTAAGACAACAGGATATTTCAGAGTACTATAAAGTGTTTTTGCTAATTTATGCTTGTTCCTGACTCTTTCTAATGGATGGCTCACCAAGCCAGTATCCCACACATTAGCACTCGAGCAACATGCTCTTTCCTTAGCAGCACTTCCATGTCCTATTGCAGGAGGGAATAGAGATGTGAAAGGAGGGTGACAGTGTGAGCGAGAGCACTAAGATTGGGGGAAGCACTTAGAGGGTCAGGCTGGAATGACCATGGTGGAAGCGGGGACTGAAAGTATTCCTTCATGCTTCAGTCCACTTACAGTGGAGGCTGCTGCTTTTTTTTTTTTAAATAAGACAGGTTCTCAAAAAAAATAAAGGGGGGAGACTGGATCTGGTTTGCTTGTCCCATCCAGGGGATTTTTATAGGAGAAGAAGCATAAACTGGAGGAGAAATGTTGTCTTCTATAACTTGTCTTATTTTCCAGGTGTATTTCATACCAAAATCTCCTCCTTTGGCAAAATTCTATGTCTACCAGCATAGACTTTTCTTGGTTTTAGTTAAAAAGGTAGCATTTTGTGATGTTAACTTTTTAAAAAAGCTCTGTCTAGGCATGTTTCATACACATGCAATTTTGCTTTATCATAGTAACGAGCACTCTAATCTCTCTCATCTGCTTTAATGAACTACTAGTATAATCTTGTCATTTCGATTCACCGTACCTTGCCATTCAGTGAGGTCTCATTTCCCCTGCCAATTGCCCAAGGCTATTAGTCAGCAGCAAAGCTCGCTTACAAAACCAACCCCAATCAAAAGCAGCAATGCCATGAGGTAAAAAGTTTGTCTCCAGCCGCTCCTCTGGCAGCGGGGCAAGTTCTGCAGGTTCCTCAGCTGGGGCTGAGCTGGGCGGCTGAGCCAACGTGCCCACCTGGGCTGTGATGTGACCAGCCAGCAGCTTGCTTGGGCTGAGCCACCACAGGAAGGACCCACATGTCCCCCGGGACGCAGGTGGCTGGTGCGCAGCACCCTGGGCTCTGAGCACAACGCCTCCGCCGGGGCAGGAGCTCTGCTCTGCACGGCCGCAGGAGGAGCGGGGCCGCGTCTTTATGGGGTTTTGAGGACCTGTTGCCAAGATCAAAAGGAATGAGGTGCTTCAGATATTACAGGTAGAAAAGACATGAATTTGTAATTGCCAATCAAAGGCAACTTCCCATTTACAGCTAGTAAACTGTGGAGATATAAGCTGCAAAAAAAGGGGAGCCCCCACCCTCTTTGGCAGATGAGGAAAATGCTGCCTCTATATCAGCATGGTGGAACTGGTAGAACGGAGACTGGGGAAGGAGCAGAGGGCTGAGATACCTCTGTGGTGCTGCCCAATACTTTGCTGAAATCTAGTAATAACCTGGAGAAATCTAAGCATCCCTCTGGAGCAGCCCCATGGCCCCAGCAGAGGTGGGCACGCCCATAAAGGGCTGGGGATTTGAGATGCAGTCGTGGGGGGGGGGGGGGGGGGGGGGGGGGGGGGGGGGGGGGGGGGGGGGGGGGGGGGGGGGGGGGGG